>JAFVLL020017795.1:114254-129910 GCA_021397915.2 Tor tambroides | reverse complement strand
GCAAACACTCAAGATGGGTTTGGTGAACAAAGGGATAAAAAGTACCCCATGTGTACAATGAAATATACTGCTGTATTTTTAATGTTGTGGGCCTATATTTCTGCTGGAGGTCCTGAACATCACTGATTCTATCAAATACCAACAGATATAAAATCAAAAAGTGAGTGACTTTGTTAGAAATCTTATTATAGGTCATGTTTGGATCTTCCAACCGGACAATAATCCAAAAACAAACCTTAAAAACAACACAAAAAGTGGGCACAAAACCAAGCTTCTGCTTTGGCCATTTCAGTTCCCTGACCTGCACCCTATAGAAAATCAGTGGGGTAAACTGAAGAGGAGAAGCACTGTCATGGAGCTGGGAATCTAAAGGGTCTGGAGTGATTCTGGACGAAGGAATGGTCTCTGATCTCTTGTCAGGTGTTCTCTAACCTCATCAGGCATTATAGGAAAAAACTGCTATACTATTTTGGCAAATGGAGGTTAAAATTTCCCCCCATTTTAAATTCTTATTCTCCAGTGAAAGGTTAGATTTTTGAATTTTTGAAATTGTTGATTTTTTTAAATAATAGATAAAAAGGATTAACAATGCAGATTTATTTCCATAGCCTTCTTTGATCATATTTACCAAGGGTACCAACAATTCTGACCATGTGTGTAACTTTCACACAGTTGCTGTATTTCTGAAGACACCACTGTCTAGTTCTAAAAATTCTGTACAAAACTTCTGCTGCTGGCAATTTATCACCATCATAGATCTGCAAATGGGGAAAAAACTCTTGGATTACTGGGTTATTTGTCATAATTGCTCAAAATGCTACATATAATGATATGATATTGGGTAGGCTTCAGACAAAGACTGTCCACAGATTAGAACAGAAGCTCCGCCAAGGGAAAATGACACATTCATGCTCACATTGACTGGATAACAATGTTTTTTAAAAAACAGAACAATTACAAGTGCATTTTCTGTATGGCGTGAGTAACATGACTGAGGAAAATGGTTATGAAAAAGTTGGACTGGACAGTGATCAGAGAGGAATGAGTACTGCTGTGAGAAGAAACCAGATCATTCAATGAGAAACAAATAAGGTGAAGGGACACAGGTGATTGCTGACATTTAACCCTCTGTCCATTGAGCTCGACTTATGTTTTAGGTCATGTAAATGTATATGTAAAAATAATAGTAATTTTGAAATTAACTTACATAACGTCAGATTCACTGAATTTCCAAAGTCCAAAGACTCCGAATATGAGTAATGCTACATTAAAATGGTGTTATTAAAGTTTATTATAGGGGTAGAGTAGGGGAAAATGCCCCCTTTAAGGACTGTGTAAAAAAATTTTTCTGTAAAACAAAGCTTAAATGTGTACAGAAATGTTATCATAGTTTTAGTGACACTGACATAAATTATAAACCAAGTATGAAAAATGTCCAGAGTTTTCATGTTATTCGATTTTTAACAAAAATTTCATTTGTACCAAGCGGGCGTTTTATCCCACCTATGGGGCAAAACGCCCCCATGGGTGGGGTAAAATGCCCCCCTGTCAAACAAAGCAATTTGCTTTAAACATTTACAGCAAAATCAGAGTACATGCAGTTTAAGCTTAAAATAAAAAAGAATATAATCAATAATTATTGATTACAAAATTATAATAGCCTATTTGAAAAAAATGGTTAGCTCATGCTAACTGGCTAGCTAACTAGCTACCTGATGCTAACTTAAGGTAATTTTATATATAAAGTCCAAATATTTTGATTCAACCAACTAGGTTGAATACATTTGATGGAAAAAACAAAGGATTTGATGTTCAGAACAGAATAACGTTTTACCCCACTGACTATGTTTGAGAAAAAAATTATGTCATTCTGAAAATATAATTATATTTTTATTAAATAACAAGACTCCCGTACTCCCCATCTACAGGCCCAACTGTTCTCATATCATATATAACTGTGATGTTCTACAAAACAACAAGCTTTAAAACACTTTTTTTTCTTACTGCTGTAAATTAGATCATTTACTGTGAAATCCGTTTTCTCTTCGGTACATCACCAGTGTAAGCTTCATAGTGAATACTTCTACATCACTCTTGTCAGCGTAGTCCATAGTTAAAATAAAAATCTTATCTTGACCTTATCTTCTGGTTATTTTGGGAAAAACAGTGTGTGTGTGTGTGTGTGGGGGGGGGGTTACCCCACTCTACCCTAAAGTTTTCATAATATAGGGAACGTCAGTAGATATCAGCCTGATACTTAAATGTTAAGTATATAATAATAATCAGTTTTATTTTTACAGTGGGCCTATATAAATGTAAAGTAAAACACATGGGCAGTTCTGACTAACACTGAAAAACTAATTTGCGTTTAGTAAGTTTGACAACTTTTAAAGTGCTTGCAAAGAAATAAAAGCAGTTTTATCTCATAAAGGAACCGAAACCACATCACAGTTCACATCTTAAGGAAGGGAACATTATTAGATATGGTCTAAATAAGCACTATTTCAGACATGGTTCTTGTAGCACAAATGGTATGCAGCATTTAGGTGATTAAAAGTAGCTTGACATATTCACAGCAGTGAATAAGGATGAACCACCTGAGGAGGAGGATTTGTGCCGCTCTGCTGCCTGTCTTGCCAGCTTGCAGCTGCCGCAATGTTCAAATACAAGGAAGCTATGTAAAATTCATACAATTCAATCCATTCGGCAAATCAGTATTCATGGATTCCCTGTTCAAATCAGAGGTACATAAGAACATGAGTGTGTTCTCAAAAGTTGAAAAAAAAAAACATGTAAAACACTGCAAAGAAGAAAAATACAGCCTCAAACCACACGTTAAGTTATGATCACAGGCTTTAATTGTTTCTGTAATTCACAATGGTTGCGGACCAAGGGAAGCCTCTGTCTTTTAATCCAGTTACAAATATACCTTGGCTCACCTCCATTCTAAGCCCAGGCATTTGTTTCTGTGACAACAGCTGCGTCACGACCCCAGAGAACACTTGATCAACGTACTGCCATCTTTAGAAGATCTGAGGTCACTACTTAAAGCTTGGATAAAAATAAACCTTACAATGTATGTATTGAGTTTCTCAAACACAAAGTAATTCAGTTACACCAGCAGGTCTGTGTCTGTGTGAGAGAAGTTGCCAAATCCGTCACATAAACACAAAGCAGCAGTTTTGGGACGTTGTTCAAGCACTAAACTAATATGGCGATGTTATGTATTGCTTTAATATGTACTGACATAACTGAATAATCTCCCACACATAAGACTTGAGCTCCAGTCTTGATCTCACACTGTACTACACAATCTTCTAAACTGAAAACCAAAAACTCTCAACTTTATGTTTGGCATTTTATGAAGGTTAGAGGCCCTAATAGTTCATTCTAGTCATAAAAATGCAGGTTTGGCCTTGTGTTACTCAACCCATCTGTAAGTGTTTGTCTTTGTCCCTCAGCCCATGTTGTAGTACTGCTCCAGCTTGTTAATTTATGGAATAAGGCTCTCCCTAGCTTACATTTGTCCTTGCTCTTCCCTGCTCCATATTAGATGTCATTCAGGCACAATGCCAAAAACATCTGACTCGAGGTCATGCACCACTTCATTGCCCTCCTCACAAAGCTGTTAACATCTGTCTAGCTAAAGTCACAGACTACTGCTCCTCTATGGTGCTAAACTGCACTTTGATTAGCTTAATTCTAAATGATTAAGAAATAATGAGAGCATTTTTTTGTTTGATTTGCCTGGTTAAAATTATGGTTGTCAACATAGCTTAAGTCTAGTTGATTCTGATTGTATGTTTGTTTGTTTTTTTGTTTTTTTAAAAAAGTACAGGACTGAGCAAGGGAATAAATGCAAATATACAAATATGTAGCCAAAAAATGTACACATTATACAGCACAGCATTAGCATTAGCACTAATGTGATAGAATCACTTAGGAACCTTATCTGAGTAAACCTTCAACTAACGTCATAACAGTTTGCACCTGGTAACTCTCCCATGACACACGCAACCATATGAGAAAGGAACATGAAGGAACTATCTACCAAGTACTGTGTACATAGAGAAAATGCCACCCACAGGAATTATTTCATGATGCATAGCTAGAAATGCATTCACCTACAAAAGGATGATTCAGAAATCTACAGAGAAACTTTTTTTTTTTAGAAGAAATTCATATGGGCCTAATATAAAAACATAAGATTTACATTTCCTCTTTTATAAACACTCTGGAAAAACCCCCAGCATATGCTGGTTAGGTATGTTTTGAAGCATGGTAGCTGGTTTGAGCTGGTTTAAGCTGGTCCTTAGTTGGTGCTGAGCAACTATCTCCTGCTTAGGACCAGCTCAAAACCAGTTTAAACCAGCTCATGACCAACTAAGGACCAACTTAAACCAGCTCAAACCATCTGCCATGCTTCAAAACATACCTAAACATGGAACAGTGGTGATTTCATTGTAAGTCCTTGTAATTATGATTTTCTTTTAGTACAAACGGAAGTCAAAATGATACATACCAGTAACAGAGAACATTTGAGTTCCTGAAGTAAAAATCTACAGATTTAGCTGTTCCCATATTTTTAACGATTTCATAAAAGCCTTTCAATATATGTCTACGAGGTTTTAAGTTATTAAAGTGAGTATATGCTAGTAAACTCAGTTTCAACTTCACTAAAGAAAACATATTTCATGGCCAAATTCTCAATGTAGAACTACAATGTTAATAATTCTGAAGAGAAATTCCATTCCAAGAGTGAGAGAACACACCAATGCTCCCATCTATTAAAAAACAAAACAAAAACAAAAACACACACTACCCACTTCAGTCACAACTCTGCACCACTCACATCTTCTGGATCACCACTTCCCCAATCAAATCCAAAACTAACTTTTGTGTAGTATTACTTAATCCACAAAATTGCTGTAAGTCATTTTTGTTAACAAATTGTGTGACTAAAGGCTTTCCAAGTATTACTATATTTTAAAAGAGGGTCACTCAGTAATATCAGTGTTATATGCATTTCAAACAGCAGTCTGGTCCAGTGCATGTAGAAGAACAATTTAAAATGTGCTCAGCCTTTGAAGAGCTCTCATTAATTCCAAGTAATGATGGATGAAAATTGCATGTGGTGACACTGGAATATGTGGATGTGCTTTTTCATAAGCTCAGCTGTGACGTGTGGAGTCCAGAAATCACCAATCACAGATATACGGCTACTGCACCAAAAAAGAATTGATACTTAAAGTATAAATCTATAAGACTAAAAACATAACTGGATTAATCAAGTGCAAATGTGCCCTTTTAGGATTTGAAAAGTGTGATGATATCTACACCAAAAACTGCTAGTGGCTCTAATTTTCCAATGCACCCTAAACTTCACATCATACTTAATCTCCTGAGATCATCAAAATCATTTAGCATGAAAACAGAAGATTAACTTGTGACTTAATATTCACCTCCACGCCCAGCTCAGCACAATGGCAGCTGAATTCACAGCGGGCGAGAAAACATCCTCTTGGCATAATAACTTCAAGCATATCTGCATCCTCCAGCTGTGGCCGCCTTAGCATTCATGAGCAGTGAAACATTTTCCATGTCACTGAAAATGAAGGGCCAGCACATTTCATTGGAGGCCAAGCATTAGATAGAGCGGTACAGTAAGATAGAAGACAAGTATAGATTGGATCTTTGAAGTATGCCATCAAGGGAAATTAGAAATCAGTGCCTGCAGTGATCGCACTCGGCTTAAGTCTTGACATAGAAAATGAATCACTTTCTACCCCCACACCAAATCTCCATTTGACTGAGACTGAGAGTTCTCTGCCCCTCTTTCAAAAGAATCCCTTTGATTCTCACACCTGAAAGAATCCTTCCCTCATCCACCTCAGTCAGGTATCCACTCACTTCTCATGTGTGTGTTTGGCTCTAAAGTGCGGAGGAGAAACGATACGGCATCTGAAAACTGTGATTGAGGGCTGCGCTGCATGTCACTGCCAGGTTACTAAGTGCTGGTTTAATGGCCACTTTAGTCAATAACCATATTACCCAGCTCCACAAAACAACAGGAGCCTCCTGCACAGAAAGGCTGGTAATAACAAAGCCACAACAAAACACTAGAAAAGGGGGATAAAACTTAACTGGCTGTGCAATTTACCAAAAAAGGATCACTATAACATCCAAACGGATCTCTGCATTAACTGAAGTGTATCAGGAAATTCAGGGTGTTGTAAAATGAAATGTGAGCTGCATAAAAAACAAGTGCACGTTTGTCTCCACAGCACCGGGACAAAGCGGGAACATTCTTTTTCTTTAATCGATCCAAAGTATTGCCTAGAGCTACGGTCCGGGACACATCAGGATCTAACTCGATTTCCTTTCACTTCATCAAAAGGTCCTAGAACAGTCCTTTTTCAAAGCGCTGGAAGAAGATTCTGCTTATCATGACACAAGAACAGCTTGTTGAGAAAACTGCACTGATAAGAAGAGCAGTAAAAGTAGTAAGCCACATTAAACTTGAAAAGAGCAATGATGAGATAGCATACAAGTTTGACACCATGTTCTAGAAGATGTTAAGATCTCCAAACACCTCTTTATAACTTAAGTATACTTATGTTTGTTATATTATGGGAATGGTGGTTTTTTTTTATATTTTTTTGAGATATTTATCATACTTTCAGAAATTCTGGGCAATTTATTATTACACAAAGATAACCCTAGCAAATACAAAATGAGAAGTTTGAAGTAATGATTTTATTTATTATGGTGCAAGCTGTCCAAACCTGCCTGACCACGAAAAGTAATTGCTCCTCAAATCTAATAACTGTTTACAGCTAAATTTTGGCAGGAACAACTGCAATCAAACGTTTGCGATAACTGGCAATGAGTCTTTCACATCACTGTGGAGGAATTTTGGCCCACTCTTCTTTGCAGAATTGTTTTAATTCAGCCACAATGCAGGGTTTTCGAGCATAAATGGACTGTTTAAGGTTATGCCACAGCATCTCAGTTGGATTTAAGCCCGAACTTCAACTTGGCCACTCCAAAACCTTAATTTTGTTTTTCTTGAGCCATTCAGAGGTGAACTTGCTGGTGTGTTTGGGATCATTGTCCTGCTGCATAACCCAGGGGCGCTTGAGCTTGAGGTCACAAACTGACGGTTGGACATTCTCCTTCAGGATTCTCTGGTAGAGTGCAGAATTCATGGTTCCATCAATTATGGCAAGTCGTCCAGGTCCTGAAGCTGCAAAGCAGCCCCAGACCATCACACTACCACCACCATGTTTGACTGTTGGTGTTCTTTTTATGAAATGCTGTGTTGGTTTTACGCCAGATGTAACGGGACACACACCTTCCAAAAAGTTCAATTTTTGATAATCAAGATATTTTTTGGCAAATGTGAGACGAGCCTTTGTATTCGTTTTGGTCAGCACAGCAGTGGCTTTTGCCTTGGAACTCTCCCATGGATGCCGTTTTTGCCCAGTCTCTTTCTTATTGTTGAATCATGAACACTGACCTTAATTGAGGCAAGTGAGGCCTGCAGTTCTTTAGATGTTGTTCTGGGTTCTTTTATGACCTCCTGGATGAGTCGTTGTTGCGCTCTTGGAGTAATTTTGGTAGGCCAGCCACTCCTGGGAAGGTTCACCACTGTTCCAAGTTTTCTCCATTTGTGGATAATGGCTCTGACTGTGGTTCGCTGGAGTCCCAAAGCCTTAGAAATGGCTTTATAACCCTTTCCAGACTGATGCAACTATTTTGTTTCTCATCTGTTCTTGAATTTCTTTAGATCACGGCATGACGTGTTGCTCTTTAAGCATGGTTCACTTTGTCAGACAGGTTCTATTTAAGTGATTTCTTAATTCAACAGGTCTGGCAGTAATCAGGCTTGGGTTTAGCTAGTGAAATTTAACTTAGCTTTCTAAAATAATGTGGTTAATCACAGTTCTTTCATGATTTAACAGGAGGGGGCAATTCATTTTTCACATAGGGCCAGGTAGGTTTAGACAGCTTTTTTCCCCTAATAAATGAAATCATCATTTAAAAACTGCATTTTGTATTTACTTGCATTATCTTTGTGTAATATTAAATTTGTTTGACGATCTGAATCTTTTAAGTGTGACATATTCAAAAAATTTAAAAAACAGGAAGGGGGAAAAAACCTTTTCACAGCACTGTACCATTCATCTTAAATACTATACCATACCAGTACTTTTAATGGTATAATGTAAGCATATCCAGAGTACAAATATGCCCTTTTGCTTCTGTTCTTTTACCTGAACTGTAATGTGACTAAAAACTGTAGCTCTGCAGGCAAACGACTTCAGTGACTATCCTGGAATTAAACCAGTGTTGTTATTGTTAACTGAATACTAAACAATTTTAAAATAACACTACAGGGGAAATTACTTTATAAATACAAATAAAAAGTAAATTTCTTACATAAAAGAGCCTTACAATAAAATAAAATACCCTTCCAAAATAGCATTTGAATTTTTAGATAAGAATGTCTTTTGCGTGGTATGAATGAAATTTTCTATGTCAATTTGTAGTGTTATCTGTCAGATTAGAGAAGTGCAGTGCCTTGCAGGTGATGTTCAGTGAGAAACTAAAACCATGGCAACTGGACATGGCTGACATCAATAATGCGAACTAAAATTAGCATCAGTCCAGAGAGCAGGTGGAGGAGGAAATCCTCTATCCCTCTACCCACCAAACTAAAGACACTCAGACAATGAGATCGGACATCTGTAGCACCTCTTTAACTGAATTTCAAAGATCTCTTTTTGCATGTTCCACAGGTCAATTAACTGTTCACCTAGGCCAACAGCGCCCCCTTGAGCTGACTGCGCTTCAATTAGAAACAAACAATTTAATAAAAATAAGTAGGTAATAAATAAGTAGCCAAGTAAGCTAACACATAACCAACAAGATGTGTACATTTTGTGGATGATACAGAAGGTTATTGTGGATAAAGCTTAAAAATACAAATCTGAGAGGGAATCTGCTGGAGGGAAACTCTATCTAGATGTTCCATATCTGGAAAAATTTCCACTCACCTTTTACCTCCAGGTGATCAAACTGTCAAAATGATAAGTGCCATTATAGCCAGAAGTTCTCTGCAGGGTAAGAAAAGACAGCAAAATACACACGGGGAGACAGAGAGAAACGTAGGGCATAAGGCTATCTGAAGCTTTTAAAATACAATGTTATATTGATATATTTGCTATATTATATTTAGCTACTTGCTTGTTATCTGGCATTACCCATGGTTTTACAGGCTAGTAAAAATTTCGTAACTATAGTTTTTTTTTTTTTTTTGGCGCATTGATTACCATTTGTATAAGCACAAGTTTTACCACACAAATACCATTACTGTAGGGAGACTATGCTTAATTTGTGGTTACCATGGTTTTTGGTTTTATTTATAGTAAAACCATGGTTAATTTTCGTAAGGGCAGTACTACACTCATATGAGAATCAGCTGGTGCTCTCCATTAGAACAAACTGCAGGAATTGCAGGGCTCCTCTTTTTCTGTCCTCTTATATTCTGAACAATAATAATATTATTGTAATGCTCCTGAGGACCTGATACATCAGATTCACTTTTACAAGACTAGCAGTGAATTCCCAACAGGTGTTTGCAGTGTGCAGATGTAATGTCATTAGGCAACTGCAATAAAAATACACACTCATTGAAAAGTATCTTGGGAAATGCATTGTAGTACTACAATATGATAAAAAATACATGAACCATTGGAAAAAGTATTGGATGAAAATCCCCTGTGACTGTGATGAGGCTATAAACACAATGATAGTCGAACCAATGCCACTTGGAGAAAGTAATGGTGGATTCAGACTAGTTTTTATTGGACAAATAAAATCCAATTAATGAGAGATTAGTCAAGTAAATCACACTCAGGAAAGATATTATAGTTTGGAAATTTTATTTACAATTATTACTGAGTACACTGCTTTTGTTCTAGATTCATCTTTTCCCCCTGCAATGAAATTGCTCACATGCATAAAATAGATGCTACCAATGAAAGAGTATATAACTCATGAGTGCTGCTTACTAACCATGCCACTTTTAAATAAGTCTTAATGGATTTATCCTTAATCATCTTTTCCCGTCAGAACACAAAAAGGCACACAGATGAAGTGGAATAACGGGATATTTTAGTCAGCAAACCCTTATATAGACAAGACTAGAGGAGAAACCTAAATAAGCAATGACAATAAAATAGCATATTTCTATTAATTACTATAAACACTTTCAAGAACATACAGATATCAGTTAACCAGCCAGAAGTCATCAGAAGATTCAATCAATGATGATGAAATAGACAGTGTATGAATAATCTTTTCAAATGCATAGTTCATATTCAGGTACATGCACATCCCTTTTGTACACACACAATTACTAATACTTTCAAATAAACATAACCTTAAGAATCTCACCCTCTCATAAGTGAAAAAGAAGAATAGAAGCTCATTGAATAATCAAGGCTGGCTAAATCACCCAATGTTCATCACATCTCCAACACGCTCTTAGTGTTTACAGTTCCTTGTCTGTGATTGGTTCCTCCTCGATCTGCTGCAGTACTGCGAGATCACATGGCTGTGGGCTGCCCAGCTGAAAAGAGAGAAAAATCATCATAAAGAACATCAGAAATCACTTGGTGAACTATGCAACTGAGCCGCATATATTGCAGAGAAGTGTGGCCTACTTTTGAGTCGCATATAGCAGGAGTTACAATAGAGCTGTTGGTGTCGTATTCTGACTTCTGCTCCTGCTTCTGAGCCTCCCAAATCAGACCTGCAGTTAAAGCACTGCAAACACAAGATGAAAGAACGCATTGTTAGAAAGACGGAATCCTCCATGTAATGCCTCCATATAAGAGTGAGAGAGAGAGAATCCTAGCTTGAGGTCAATGGCAGCAGCATAAGAGGATATGAAATTGAAGTAATAACACCAGCCGAAAGGACCAGAAATATCCCAGCAACATGATAAGCAGGAGGACAATGCAACGTGAATGAGAGGATGAGCAGAAATACAAATGATTGGCATTTGGAGAATGACAAGGATGCGCGAGGAATGATTAAGCTCTAGATGAGTCACATACAGCTGCGCTGAAGGTAAAGGCAATGGAATAAATTCAGGAGGAAATTCAATAAGAATGAATTACGCCCACTGATAGCATCATTTATTTACAAATACTTGTCTGTGCTGTTTTAGCACTCGATTCACTATATAAATGTGCTAAACGCATTATGCATGGTGCACACTCCCAGTTTTGAGTGCTAAGCTATGGAAGAATTTGGAATTGGGACTCCATCACTGTGATCCAGACAAATAAACTGCATGTTAAAATACATAAAGTGTGCTTGATTAAAGAACATTTTTAGATATATGTCCCATTTTAACACTATTCTCTATTATTTCATCATCATTTGTGACCCTGGACCACAAAATCAGGCATAAGTAGCATGGGTATATTTGTAGCAATAGCCAAAAAAAACATTGTATGGGTCAAAATTATGGAGTCTCTTTTATGCCAAAAATCATTAGGATATTTAGTAAAGATCATGTTCCATGAAGCTATTTTGTAAATTTCCTACCGTAAATATCTAAAAACTTAATTTTTGAATAGTAATATGCATTGCTAAGAACTTCATTTGGACAACTTTAAATGTGATTTTCTCAATATTTAGATTTTTTTTTTGCACCCTCAGATTCCAGATTTTCAAATAGTTGTATCTCGGCCATATATTGTCCTGTCCTAACAAACCATACATTCCATTGCTGTATAAATATCAATTTAAAAAAATTGATCCTTATGACTGGTTTTGTGGTCCAGGGTAACATTTGATGAATTATACTTGCAAAATGTACACAAGCATGTCTTAAATACAACTCTATAATATTGCAATGCTTATTGCACCAGGCAACTAATGAATAAGGTGCACTCTATAATTCTATTCTAATCTGCATATACATGACTTATGCTAAAAAAGGTGCAGTGCTAAACCAACATATAACTAGTAAAATTAGACTGTGTGTGATTGGTGAATAAGATGTTTCTGTTATGTGATGGGATTTTTGGCACAGATGTAATCAAAATCCTCACAGTACAACAATGTTATAGAAGCAAAATCACAAATATTTCAGTTTTGGCAGAAACAGATTTTTGTAGTCCAGCCTTTAGAATGCACATGGTTTGTTCTTGATGGTTTATGCTCATTTGAGAGAAATAAATGACAGTCTTTTAGGAAAGAAATATAAGTCACAGGGCAGTACTGTCAGTGCCGTTATCCATGAAGCAGCTAGAATTGGCATTTTGATTCTCTGGGTTGACATTTTGATCAAGTTTATATGTGCACAGAACAGCTGATTAGAATAATCATAAAAGCAGACAGAGCACATTAGTCAGGTTAGTCACTGATGAAGCCAGGCTGGACCTGACCTCCGAGTAGCTGAACGCTCACCTTGAAACAACTCAAATGAAAACAGAGCCCCAGGGACTCGATGATCATGGCTGCTCCTTTGCCCAGTGGTGTATTACAGAATGAACATATTTTCCTGCCACTCACTGACCTAGATTACAGAAAACATCATCTGAAGCCCAGCAACACAGACTTGCACACAGCCCATGGCTCATGTGGGGTGAAAACACATTTTGAAGACAACAAGAATATGGGAGACACATGGGAATGGTTGGGTGGTATGGTTTAGATCAGCGGTTCTCAAATGGTTTTCAACAAAAATGTATTATGGCGCAGTCACATCAGCAAAATTTTTGTGAAATTTTTACAAGCAGAAAAGGTTCACTGTTCATTGACAATAGGGTAGCACAGCTCACACATCACTTTGAAACAAGCAGCTTTCTGTTGGTCAATGCAATTTGTGTGACCAACTTGAATCTTGAATCTGATGCAAAATCTGTATTTGAAAAACTTTCACCCTCAAGCAAAATTCCAGATTGCACAGATTCCTATTGAAATTACTTCATTTTGACCATGAAAATACACAAAACAATGGTATATGTGACAGCAACTTTAGTGTATTTATTTATTAGCCAATCACATAGAACAAGCACTAGGCCAAATGATATATTCCCTCCAAAACTGACTTCTGATTAATCTTTTTTTTTAAACTTGTTTTCCATTAAAACATCTACATATCCTTAAAACGAGAGAAGCAGTACGGCATAACATATTAAGGCTTGAATCAGATTGGAATATGGAAGGTGAAGCTTTTTGTTTTGCTATCCAGAATTTGTCTCATTTTATTATGCTGCTATTATCAATCTACCAGTTGAGAACCACTGTTTTAGAGTGTTTGGAGAACAATGAAAATTTCCTTTTAGTGAGGAATACCTATTCCGTGGTGGAGCTCGAGGCTCTGGCTCTGGTGTAGCTGCGGATGGGGACCAGGACTCCCTAAGGGAGCTCATGGACTGAGATGACTGCAGAGTTGCAGACCCTGGACGTCCACTCTGGTACGACGAGGAGCCAGAGAGCGACGAATGAGGCCGGCTGTAGTCTGGTATGGACGAGGTGCTGTTAGATGTGCTCCATGATGATCTCCAAGAGGAACGAGGCATATCGAGGTTGTCAAGAGACTCGCCTCTGCAAGCAAAATGAGCATGTCAGTCTTCATGGTTGAAGCTCACATCAGTTGCATTTTCCTCATTGCTTATTTTATTTGATAATTTTGTTACAACAAAAAATACTGCTGTACAGTACTGACCTCCTGATGGTCAGATCCATCGGTTCTTTGGCGGTGACACTGGCAGCGCTCTGCTGGCGAATCCAGCTGTTGTCTGTGTTCAAGGAAGTCTTCTTTCTCATTTCATGAAGGATCTGCTGTCTCTCCACCTCAGACTGAGACTGGGGCTCTTTCTTATAGTCTCTACTGAACTCACCCAGACCACCACTCGCTGCTCGAGCCAACAACAGACACAAATCACCATTAATAACAAAGTAACAAGTTGTAAATAGATTTGGTAGACATCAAGAGCAGAAGCAATTGATTTAAGATATTCTTCATCCGATTATATATAGTGGGGCCTGAATGTTTGAGACCACAGTGGATAGCTGGGATTCAAAATATAACGTAAACCGGGAAATAAACAAGCACAAACGATCAGACGTTCTTGAACATAATGCTTCAAAAATCACACTAATATGGTAATTTGGTGCTCAAAATAAACAAACAAACAAACATTTTTCATCATTATTATCAATGCTGAAAACAACTGTCCTGCTTAATATTTTTGTGGAACCCATGAAACCTTTTTTTCAGGATTCTTTGATGAGCAAAAAGTTCAAAAGAACAGCATCACAGAATATTTCTGTAACAATGTAAAAGTCTTTATTGTCAGTCTAGATCAATTTCATTCATCCTTGCTGCATAAAAGAATTAATTACTTCAAAAAACATTTTACCGTTTTTAACGGTAGTGTAATGCATATTAGATGACTGTAAGAAAAAAATATTAACTTAAAATATAAAATGAGAAAATAGAAGCATTTTCACTAGTGGTCTCAGACTTTTGGACCCCACTGTTTTTATATTACAGTTTTTAAATCAAATGCACACTGATCACGTGGACACAGGCTCGATTACAACTGATTTTGCTGACATTGCATCTGTCAAATTTGCATAAATCAGGCCGAGCTGATTGGTTGGGCTGATTGATTGGCGTGGGTCGAGCCGCGCACACCTCTCTCTGGATCTCTGTATTTCATGGCATTAAGGATGCTCCTCCTCTCAATCTCTAGCTCACTCGCTGTCTGCTCTCTCTGGATCTGAGAGTTTTTCTTTCGCCTCAGTTCCTCTTCCAGCAGCCATCCTGCCAAACCCCTGTGTCTGCCGTAAACACCTGCAGAGAGCCGCAGACTCTACAGCACCCATCTAACTCCAGCCCTTACAATGTGTGGCCCGCTGACAACACACTCTTGAGGAATCTGACACGATCCTTTACATAGTGCTGTCTCAGCGGCTCCTTATTGGTCAAAAGAACAATAGATACACATAAAGGTTTAGAGAAAAGCTAAAAGCTGCACTGACCTTTAATATCTGGTTTTGCCACCTCATCAAGTACTGGAGTTGATTTGGAAATGGATCTGCAAACCAAATTGGAAGAAAAAAAGATTACTCAGTCTGATAAACATACAGGTGAAAGATCTTATCAATGTATAAATCCTATATGGATGCATAGCCTAAAAGCACTGCATTCATCTACAACTTTATTAAATACAAATGGGAGTGCAAACAGCAGAGTCCTGTTACCTGTGTGAGTAGGATAATTGAGGGTAAACATTGGTATAGCCAAAGGAGTCCACCTTACTGTGGCCAAACAGCAGAATCAGCACAGACAAGCAGATGTTCACATAGTCATGATTGAACAACATTAATAGAAGACAAATTAGTCTGGTTAATAATGCATGAGTAAAAAAACAGACTAGAGCTGGGAAGTATGACCAGAATCTTAAATCATGACATGAGTATTTTGTATCGCAGTATCAACATATATTTATTTTTGCTGTAAAAATTATGAACAATTTATTTTACACTAACAATTAATATGTTAATATAATAAATTACTAAACTAATTCTACATTGACACTCTAATATAATCTTACAAAAAA
>JAFVLL020017795.1:77547-114154 GCA_021397915.2 Tor tambroides | reverse complement strand
TCACGTCCGGTTACTTTTTTAATGGGTTATGTTATAGCCCTGCTTGTTTTTAATGTTTTTATTAAATATCTGTATTGACTGCATGATCATATCATTGTATTATTTACTGCCATGCGAGCCACAAAGTAAAGCTTGGCGAGCCGCATGAGGCTCGCGAGCCGCGCAATGAGTAACACTGACATAGAACAACCACTGGGCCAAATTATGTATTCCCTGAAAAAATTGACTTTGATGAACCCTTTTTAACTTGTTTTCCAGTAAGAAAAAAAATACATATCCTTAAAACAAGATCAATTTACATGAGAAGCAACACTGCATAATAAATTTTGGGCCAGATTTACTCAACAGGGCAAATTAGCATTAGAGCGCAATTCCATTAAAGCACCGATGGGAGGAAAAAAATTCTGTGTGTGATTTACTGACAATGCACACATTAAAGAACACAGACGCAACCAGATCATTTCCATAATGACCAACGCAATCTACCAAGAGCAGCGCAAATTAGCGCCTGCTTTAAGACATGCTTTTTTTGGGCGTTAAATAATGGCGCAAATACTAGCAATTTGACAAGTGCAAATGTAGTAAATCATGTTGTGTGATTCATTTTTAATACTCTCCTCCCATAAATTTTGCGTCTGTAGGGGAAACTGCTACAAACGCATATTCAATAAGGTCAGGCACAAAAATAACTGTGTCCACACCTTAAGCGCTAATTCTTCACTGCGCATCTTTAGTAAATCCTGACAGTACTATTTTAACGCCAAAAGACGGTTTGCGCTGCTGCAAGCTGTTAGTAAATCTGGCCCTAAGACTTGTTGTCATAGCCTGTATTGTTAATATAAGTGTATTCTGTATTAATGCACTGGCAGATTTGTCTTAATTTATTTAGATATCTACCAGTGCAGTTTGATTGGCTGCATGGCCTTTGACGTCAACAACAAAAATTATGGAAGGTGGTAAGCCCTTTGTTGTGCTACCCAGAATTAGTTTTGTTTTATTGTTCTGCTATTATCAACCTACCAGTTGAGAACCACTGTTTAGAGTACAATGATAATTTCCATTTTTTTTTTGGGTGAGGAATACCTATTCTGTGGTGGCGCTCGAGGCTCTGGCTCTGGTGTAGTTGCGGATGGGGACCAGGACTGCCTGAGGGAGCTCGTGGACTGAGATGACTGCAGAGCTGCAGACCCTGGACGTCCACTCTGGTACGACGAGGAGCCAGAGAGGGATGAATGAGGCCGGCTGTAGTCTGGTATGGACAAGGTGCTGTTAGATGTGCTCCATGAAGTTCTCCAAGAGGAACGAGGCATATCGAGGTTGTCAAGAGACTCTCCTCTGCAAGCAAAATGAGTTTGTTAGTGTTTATGCTTGAAGCTCACATCAACTGCATCTCAGTTATTTTTCCTCATTATTTTATTTTATAACTTTGAATAGTGTTGTCCAATACTGACCTCCTGATAGGCAGATCCATCGGTTCTTTGGCAGTGACACCGGCAGCACTCTGCTGGCGAATCCAACTGTTGTCTGTGTTCAAGGAAGTCTTCTTCTTCATTTCATGAAGGATCTGCTGTCTCTCCACCTCAGCCTGAGACTGAGGCTCTTTCTTATAGTCTCTACTGAACTCACCCAGACCACCACTTGCTGCTCAAGCCAACAACAGACAAAACAACCATTAATATCAAAGTGACAAGTTGTAAACAGGCTTTGTAGACATCAAGAGCAAAAGCAATTGATTTCAGATAATCGTCATCCGATTATATATAGTGGGGCCTGAATGTTTGAGACCACAGTAGTATCTGGGATTCAAAATATAATGTAAACCTGGAAATAAACAGGCACAAATGGTCAGATGTTCTTGAACCTTCTTGAACATGAAGCTTCAAAATTACTCTAATATGGTGATTTGGTGCTCAAAAAAAAAAGTCACCATTCTTATCAATGTTGAAAGCAATTGTGCGGCTTAATATTTTTTTGGAAACTGTGATACTTTCTTTCAGGATTTTTTGATGAATAGAAAGTTCAAAGGAACAGCATTTCTTTGAAGCAGAATATTTCTGTAAAAATGTAAGTGTCTTTACAGACACTTCTGATCAGTTTCATTCATCTGAATAAAAGTGTTAATTACTTTAAAAAAACTTATTGACAGCAAACTTTTAAACAGTAGTATAATGTACATTAGATCATTATAAAAAAAAAATTATTAACTAAAAAAAATAGAAGCATTTTCAAGAGTGGTCTCAGACTTTTGTACCCCACTGCTTTTATATTACGGTTTTAAATCAAATGCACACTGATCACGTGGACATAGGCTCGATTACAACTGATTTCGCTGATATTGCATCTGTCAAATTTGCATAAATCAGGCCGAGCTGATTGGTTGGGCTGATTGATTGGCGTGGGTCGAGCCGCGCCCACCTCTCTCTGGGTCTCTGTATTTCATGGCATTGAGGATGCTCCTCCTCTCAAGCTCTAGCTCACTTGCTGCCTGCTCTCTCTGGATCTGAGAGTTTTTCTTTCGCCTCAGTTCCTCTTCCAGCAGCCATCCTGCCAAACCCCTGTGTCTGCCGTATACACCTGCAGAGAGCCGCAGACTCTACAGCACCCATCTAACTCCAGCCCTTACAATGTGTGGCACACTGACAACACGCTCTTGAGGAATCTGACACGATCCTTCACATAATGCTGTCTCAGCAGCTCCTTATGGTCAAACAAACAATAGACACACATAAAGGGTTAAAGGAAAGAATAAAAGCTGCACTGACCTTTTATATCTGGTTTTGCAACCTCATCAAGTTCTGGAGTAGATTTGGAAATGGATCTGCAATCCAAATTGGAAGAAAAAAGATTACTCAGTCTGATAAACATACAGATGAAAGATCTTATCAATGTATAAATCCTATATGGATGCATAGCCTGAAAGCCTTGCATTCATCTATGACTTTATTAAATACAAATGGGAGTGCAAACAGCAGAGTCCTATTACCTGTGTGAGTAGGATAATTGAGGGTAAACATTGGTATAGCCAAAGGAGTCCACCTTACTGTGGCCAAACAGCAGAATCAGCACAGACAAGCAGATGTTCACACAGTCATGATTGAACAACATTAATAGAAGACAAATTAGTGTTGTTAATAATGCATGAGTAAAAAAAAAAAAACAGACTAGGGCTGGGAAGTATGACCAAAATCTTAAATCATGGCATGAGTATTTTGTATCGCAGTAATGGCATGTATTACAAGCTGTGTGTTTTATCCTTTGGTGAATTGTTGTTGTGATCTTTGATTTGTGTTTTGTTGTTATGATGTAAACTTGTACATGCTATGTTATTTGTTGCTGCTTTCTTGGCCAGGTCACTCTTGCAAAAGAGATTTTAATCTCAACGAGTTTTTTAACCTGGTAAATAAAGAAATGTTTTACCATACAGTTATTTTTGCTGTAAAATTTACGAAAAATTTATTTTACACTTACAATTAATAATACACTAATATAATAAATTACTAAACTAATTCTCCACTGATACACTAATATAATATTACAAACAATTATATTTAAAAAATGCTTTTGAACTTTCTATTCATCAGAGAATCCTGAAAAAAATAATGTTTCAAAATGTTTTCAACTTTAATTATAATATAAAATATTTTCTTAGCACCAAATCAGCATATAAGAAAAAATTCTGAAGAATCATGTGACACTGAAGACTGAAGTAATGGATGCTGAAAATTCAGCTTTGCCATCGCAGGAATAAATTACATTTTAAAATATATTATCATTAGAAAACTTATTTTAAACTGAAATAATATTTCACAAAATTCAGTTTTTACTGTATTTTTCAACAAATAAATGCAGCCTTGGTGAGCTTAAGAGACTTCTTAAAAAAACATTAAAAATTCTTACCAACCGCAGACCTTTCAATGATACTTTTAAATAACCTTGTGGTATTGCTTTTTGGTTACTCACTGAATTAAATATTCTAAAAATGACAGGTATTTTATCTTATTTGGTTATATAACCAACTCTAAATTCTGACTGAATGAGCTGCACTGTAAAATAGACAATATACATTCACCTGTGACCATGCTTCAGCCACAAATTACTGCAAATACATTTTCTTTAGCATAACATCATCATTTCTACTCATTTAACTAGTTGAAATAATGTCAGTCATTTATACTTTAACTCAATTTTCAGTCATAATTTAAAAGTAGATGAAAAAGCATAAAAAAAATAAACTTTTAATCTTTAATTTTAATCTATAGCCATTGTTAAATGTTTCTTCATTGCTCTGAATGTGTTAACAATGCAAAGAAGTCCTGCTCACTGATACATACGTATCAGCCGACGCATAGAAGGTATTGCAAATTTATAGTGTCATGCTGCCCAGCCCTAACACAGACAATGTTAGTTTAGTCAGGTTACTTTGGTATTTTAAGCAGTATTTGTCAAGCATGATATTCAGTGCCATTCCTTCATGTTATTGTACTCGGAGTAAACAAAACTGACATGCATGCTTGAGAAAATTATACATTCATATCAGTATGACACAGATAATGAGAGTAACAGAAACCAGGTAATGACTGCTGAAATGACGAAACTCACTCTTGCTCCTGAAATCTCTTCTGCTCTTCCAGTCGCCTCCTCTCCTCCTCTCTTCTATTCCTCTCTTTTTCCTGAAGGAGGCGCTCTTCCTCTTCTCTCTTCCTCCTCAGTTCCTCAAGGCGCTCTTGTTCCTCCCTCTTCCTCCTTTCTTCCTCTAAACGCAGCCTCTCCTGTTCTCTTTTTTTCCTCTCCTGTTCTTCTCTCTTCTTCTTCTCTTCCTCAAGGCGCTCTTGTTCCTCTTGTTTTCTCCTCTCTTCCTCTAAACGCAGCCACTGCTGTTCTCTTTTTTTCCTCTCCTCTTCTTCTCTCTTCTTCTCTTCCTCAAGGCGCTCTTGTTCCTCTCGTTTTCTCCTCTCTTCCTCTAAACGCAGCCACTGCTGTTCTCTTTTTTTCCTCTCTTCTTCTCTCTTTTTCTTCTCTTCCTCAATGCGCTCTAGTTCCTCTCTTTTTCTCCTCTCTTCCTCTAAACGCCGCATCTCCTGGATTTAAAAAAAAAAAAAAATCAAAGGATTTTTCTGGTGTTTGACAGTGACAGTGTGATACGTTTACATACCCCTTGCAGTATCTGCCAGATGTGTACCATATAAAATAATACTTTGCTGTAAAATCATCAGAAAAATGGCTTATATGAACTTTTGAAAAGGGTAAATTGTGTTATTTATTCATTTATTTCTTTGAATATACATTCTCTTGTGGATATGATCTAATTATTGCTGAGGAATCCGTAAAATACTGACCTGCATACAACAATGGTTATGATAAATAAATAAAATATTTCATATACCTCCTCATGTTTTTTGAAGCTCTCCTTCTCAAGCTCCTGCTGTGCCTTTCTCCACTCCTCATCGAGTTTTTCTTGGTCCTTTTTGTACTTCTCCTGCAGCAAGCCAAGCAAGGGGAAAACAGGAGGGAGAGAGAGACCACTGATTGTAGCTAAACAATGCTTCAAAATTACAAAATGCATAATTACACTGTGCGTTTGGCATTTATTAACAAAACAATGAATTAGTTTGCCACCAGTCTTCGCAATCAAAATACAAATGAGCTGGATATCTAATAAACATACACACTCGAACAAACACAACATTGTGTTTTTGCAATATTAAAATGTCTATGCATGTCTAGATCTGTATTCAGGAAACAATAAATCTGAGTTTGTGTGCTTTAATTAGTAGAACAAAACTTCTCCTAGTTGAACTAATTTCTACAATCTCAAGAAAAAAAATAAACTCACCACAATTCATGTAAACACTATAAATCTTTTTTTTTTACCCAACATTATTATTGTTTAATTCATAACACAATATTATATGTAGTTCATCGCTTTAAAAATCCAATTGCATGAGCATAGATACTGTAATATTCACCTGCAGCAAACGCTCCTGCTCTTTCTGCCACTTCTCCTGTCGTTTGCGCTCTTCTTCGGGGTCCCAGGACCAGCGTGTAGTGGATGCAGTGATGGAGGGAATGGGCAGCTGCAGACACAGAAAACTCTTTTAATTATTGGAGCCAAGCCCCAAAACACCAAGCAGTATTATGGGTTACACTACATAATTCACTTAATTAATCAGATCATGTGCATGCCAGCAACAGTGGTTTGGTTAAAAGAAAACATTTGAAACAACTTACATTTGATATTGCTGTATCCGATCCACCTGTAAAAACCAGCTACAATTAAATTCTTCTCAATAGATACATTGTAGTCTATATTTCGAATGAAGCCCTTCATGATAGCATGAAGGGAACATATAAACAGCATTCCATCCCAAATATCTCATAGAATAAAATCTGTTAAAATGAGAAACCCATAACCCAACAGTTCCATAAATAAATGTTAAATTAGAACCACATGCAATGGCCTGAATAAACAAACACATGCAAAGTCTTTAATAAACAAACCAAATGAATAATGCAAAAACACCTTTGGCCAGTCTTCAAATGCAATGTCACATGCAAAAGCACTGGTTATTAGTAAAACCAAACCCCACATCCATGTCCAGCACAGCATGCACTATTCACATTCACAGCACAATACCAACACACTCCACACTGATTACTGATTTCTTTCCCTGAGCTGCTCCTATAATCAGGGATATACAGCGAGACTGACTCGAGTGTGAGAAGGTAGAACAGCCTCATATTCATATTTGTCTTATCCCTGAATTCTTTCATTTATGCCTATGGGGAAATTCTCTTATATTATATTAATGTGGCAGGTATCAGCATGATATGGACTGTCTATCCTTCTGATGCAGTTTCCTATTTTTTATTTAGAGTGCTTTGTATGTTGGTATGGTTCCTGACATGCTGTCTTTAAGAGGTCTTTAAGAGCATGACTGCATAGGAGAAAAAAAAAACTTTTAAGGTTTGTTCACACTGATAGTGAAAAAGCAACCAAAGGTCATCATTTTTTTTCAATAATGTTTCATGATCTCAGGCAATGTAAGCAACAACAATCACTGGCAATGTGACAAATTTGAATTTGTTTCATAATTTACTCATTCTTATGTTATTTCAAACAGAACCAGTATTATTTATATACTGTTATATTATTCATTACAGAAAACAAACAACAACAAAAAAACATCAGAAGGCTTGAAATTTAGTTGTACGGACCATTTTTATTATTATTTTATGGTGCTTTTTGTGTCCGTTTTGAAGCCTGATAGCTTCAGGTCACATTAATTGTAATTTCACTGAAAAGAGCATTGAAATCAGTCTTCAAATGTTCTCATTTTGTCATAGTGGCTTTGGAAGAACATGAGGGTGAGTAAATAAAGACAGAATTGTCATTTTTAGGTGAACTACTGCACTATTTTTCAACTATTTACTCATTGATTTTCCTCTATTTTTTAAAGTACTCAGACTCCTGTAGACAGCACGTCAGCACTCGAGATGGAAGTGAACACTGCACACTTAACCCCCTTTTACCACAGAGGTAGACCAGAGAACTGACTGTGAGCCCTGCAGAGGGAAGAGCACAGAGGTTATGAGGGGCTTCTGCTAGAGGGAAAAGGAGGATGGCAGGATGAAGACTTAGCGGTTTACCCACAGCCCCTGAAACACAAAGCCTGAACGCACCAGCACTTGACTGATGCCATTCTGTTACCTTGTTCAAAAAACTCTGATCTCCTTTTTAAGTTTTTCAAAGTAATGGATTCTACATGGGAGATAAAAATGTTAGAAGAATTTGAATCTGTACAGAGGAAAAAGTTCCAGGTGCCCTGGGGAACTAGATTTAGCAATAAATTCTTTAATTCACACTGCTTTCTTATAGAAATGTAGGTAGAAAAATGCTATTAATATAAACATAGTATGTGCACAGTGCTTGGTTATCTTTATTCCATTTTTTACTTTTGGCTATAGTTTAAGTTAATCAAAAACAAGCATTCTTGTCAAGCTATTAAACAATCTCTGAACAAGATTCATTTTTTTTCACAAATTTTCTGCACAACATGCATTTAATAAAACAAGCATAGAAACACTACAAAAAAGCTTCACAGAATGTTTCCAAGCAATTAGTTGAAAAAAGTAATTTACCTTTATTATTCATAGTCTCTGAATCCTCATGGAAACCACCATTTATCCTATTCAAACCATAATTCTGTGAAAAAAATAAGAGGTCATCTGTCTAGTATAATAAATAAGCATTCAAATAAATCCAATATATAAGATTAATAATATTCTGCTCACATTGCCAGACTGTGAGCTGATGTTCACAGTTTTCACGACCGTATCCTTGGTTTGTTGGGATGTGAAATCCAGGTTGGTGTTGAGGTATGGCTCAGAGGGACCTAGAGGATCCAGACTGGTCAGAGTGATGGTCTTATGGCTTTTAAATGGAAGGGAAGGTAGGTCTCTGCCCCAGTCTGATTGTGGCATGTCAACAAAACCATTTATTTCAAAAACACAGAATTAGCAAACTATGAAAACAGATGTACGACTACAGACATAATACTATATTCTAAATAGTGGGGATGAACGACAGGACCACCTTCCCCTGCCATGGAGTCAGAATGAGCTCCACACACAACAGGTTTACCAACAAGCTTACAGGTGCCCTCTGATCTGGCTTCAGTCACAAACCATAAGCCTGCTAGTAAACACTGAAAATATGAACCACTGATTTATAAAGAACCACAAACTTTAGAAACTAAGAAACAATGCACCCTGTTTAGGAAGAAATTAAGGCATGCCATATATACTGTAAACACCAGGCCAGAGAAAAGTAGACATTTAAGGAACAGATCACCCAAAAACTATTACAGTTAAAAGGTGTTATTTCTTTCAGTGGAACACATAACTAAAAGATGTACTCACAAATCAAATCAAATAAAAATTTTGTGCACACAAGTCATATGGACTTTATGTACTTTATTTTGGTTTTGTCCTTTTTGGAGCAGTCCACTATAATATCAGTGTAAATATTTTTAAGCATTTTCTTCTGTGCTTCACAGAAAAACAAAACAAAACAGCAGCATAGAGGCTCAAATATATGTGAGCAAATAATAACAGTATTTCATTTTTTTGAGTGAACTTGTCCTTTAAAAGGGAAAAAAGTGAAAAAGAAAACCAGCAACCAGCAAGCGAAACACACAACTAACAAACATAAGTTGATACACTATGTGGACATTACTACTACTGTATATTCAGACTTTAACTACAGGTTCAACCAAGAACAGAGGAACTTAGTCTGCTATATGCATAGCAAAGTGTCTGGTAATGTTATTGCTGCTGCTTTTGGTTAACTTCAGAAGCTTTTTCCAGGCCTTTTGTGGTCATTTACTCAGGCGAAGTCTGAGTGTGCTGCACTCAATGAGATGGTGTAGACTTACTATTCTTGCCATGTCTGCGGATGTCCATATGCAGACTACCCTGCTGCAAGGCCTCCTCCATACTGTTCTTCCACTCAGTGTAGCTCATGTCTGCCACTCTGTGGCCGTTCACTGCAAGGATCTCATCTCCAACCTTCACTTGACCGAGCTCTGCTGGGCTGCCTTCTCACACACGTCCCACACACATAATCAAACATACAATTTTCTTGACTAAAAATATCATTGCCAAATGCCAAATGAACCTCTAACTATGATTTAGATAACATTTAGCATCAAACCTCAAACAATACATTCAGAGTCATGTAAATTTTGTAGATTTTGTTTCATTTCTGTGTTGGGCAACTAGAGGCTCATCAGAATCAACCTAGAGAAAAAATCTGCCCTATATACGTGTTTTATCAGCAGCAGATGCTCTCTGAAGCTGCAGGTAGAGCCTGTACTTTATGCTTCATTAATTCACTGTGCAGCACATGAGATCATTACTGACAACTTTTTTCTGAGGATTTTATCCGTTTCTTTTACCTGGAACTACAGATTTGACACGGACCCCTGTGGAGTCCCAGTTGCTCTGGAAGCCAAAGTCCCGGCTGCTGTTGGGTTTCTGGTTCAGGCTGATCCTCATCTCGCTGTAGTCCACCTGGAAGACATAGACAGGTCAGTTATACACAGAAATTAAGGGATTTGTGGTTTACTATGTTAAATGCATTTCCTTCAATATGACCATAAATGATAAAAGTTTCAGGAGTGTGCCACTGAGATTTATTACAATAAAGGAGTGTGACCACATTTACATCCAAATGGACACAAAAGGCAACCCAGACCCCAAAGTGTAGCTTTAAAATGCTAAAATGATCTGGATTAAGTCAAGATTTAATGAATATAAAGTGCTTGTGTATCTGTCACTGCATATGGAATTTACTTTTGCTTTAGAAAACTGAATGTAGTTGCAAGTATGTAAGTGAGATTTGTGAGTTCAGGAGAATCTTGCTGTACCTCACTGGGAGGGATAAGCGGGGATGGAGATTTGGGCAGGGGGGACACCCTGTTGACCAGAGGGACAGAAGAAAGGGTTTTCTCCTCTTCCTCCTCTTCGTCACTGCTTTGCACAGGACTTTCCTGGGTAATATCTTCATCCTCTTTCATATACTGAGCATTGCGATTGGAAACTGTGGTTTTCTTGAGGCTGTCTGTCTCTCCATTTGTGCGCTTAAGAGAGTCGTCCACCTAAAAGGTTTTTAATGAACCCTATAAGTACTTTCGTAACCAGTCTGAACTCTATTTGAGGTGTATTCATTCCTTGCTTTTATAGTTAATAAGGTATAATAGATCATGTCTGATCATTTTAACCATGAGACTAGTTTGGTTTAAATATTTAATATCTCATATCAAACATAGAGTGCAACAGTGCCAATCCACGTTTTTAGTAGCCTTGATTCCAGAAGTATTTTGCCCCATTAATTTTTCCCGTAGAGATTTTAGCAAAAAAGATTTTGAAGCAAAAAAGCATTTAAAAATCGAACGAATAGGCAAAGGAACAAAAATACAACTTAACACAGCTTTAGTAGTTTGATAGCGTCGAGAAATTGACTCGATTATGTCATTCTCAGTGCTTTATTGGAGTGGGCGAACACTAAAGAGTGCATTTAGTGAGATTTGCTTGTTTTGATTGGTGTTTTTTTGGGGTAATGTAGTTTGTCACCAGGAATTCTGCTGTTAAAAACAGTTATTTCAAAACTTAAAATAATGCTAGCTGACAACAAAAGCATATACCATTAAATAACGACCTTGTTACTCACAGTTGATATGCTACTCACAGTGTTTTTAACAGTTATCGTTAAAAATCTATGGCGAAAATGAATAAATTTTTACTTCCAGAACCAGACTGTTGCACTCCATAATGAGTATGAGAATTTGACTTCCACTTCACGGTTTTACTCTAGGTGCATAACTCAGTTAGATGCTTTATAATTCATATGAGCTGAAATAACATCAGTATTTCATTGTCAATTGATCACACACTACGGTGAGTAGCACAATGTTCTCACAGAAGTTTATTCACTAAAAAAAAAAAAAACGTCATTCAAACAGGTCATGATGTTTGAGACCAAGCATGCCCACTCACCGTGAACGCTCTGGGAAGGGAGGCGATTCGGTTGGACTGTGTGCCGAATGGCCTGGGCGTGACTACAGAGGTGAGTCTTGCGCTACCTGATCTCTGGTAGCTCCTGGGGAGGGAGGCAGAAACTTGATCCAGCCCAGACTGCTTTGTATCCATTGAACTGGGTTTATACAAAGAGCTAATGGGGCCGCTGGAGTTCTCGACTGGCTTAGTGTTGCTAATCAACTCCAAGCTGGTGGGTTTACTGATGCTGGTGGGCTTGATCAGGCTGGTATTGCTGTTGGAGAAGGCAGGAACTGGATCGTCCAGAAGGCTTCGGCTTGTTGTTTGGCTCTCCTCAATTTTGTTATTCATTTTAAGTGGGATCTCTGGGCTGGAGCGATCACGTTTGCTACGAAAATCTGTCTGATCTGATGCCAGAGTGCCAGCGACAGGTTCCTTTTCTCTCAGAGATGGTATGGAAGGTACTGAAGGTTTGTCCTTGGGGGCATAAGGGGTGTCAATGGTGTAGCTACGTGCTGGAAGAGTTCTGGTTCGGGGTACAGGTTCTTCGAAGACATCATCAGAGATGGAGTTAAAGCTGTCTCTGTAGCTGCTTTGCTGTCGGCTCTCTCTGAAAAGGGGCAGAAGTGAGAGAGGCAGGACAAGAACTGCGATTAGATTACACTTTTACACTGAGCAGACGACAGATCAGAGAAAGTACAACGGACTACACTCTCCGCACTAACAGCAGACAACACAATGACAAAAACAGCAGCGACGGCAACATTTCATCATAAAATAAAAAAAATTATATATTAAATGCAGGATAAAATCCAATTCATGAAATATTAAGTTAAATAAATGAAATATTAAATTAAAAATTAAATTACAATAAAAATGAAATTAAATATGCAGTTTTGTACTGTTTAAGCTTCACACAGCTACTTGATTTAATGTATGTGAAGTATGTTCACCTCTCATCCTGCATTTCCTTGAAGGTCTTTGATTTCCTGGTGCCGCCTGAAGTGATCTGCTCGACCTGTTCCCTCTCCTCTTTCTTCTTCACAATGTCAGAATTCACACTCCTGCGCTTATTCTTCCACCTTGTAAGATCCTGCAGGGATGAGGAGAAAGTCACTCAGCCTCCATAACTGGAGCATAGGTGCTTATTCATAAGCAGTAACGGTAGGAGGGACAGTTTAGGGGAAGGGTGGAGAGACACGAGGACAGATTGAGAAGTGAGGGAGGACTAGATTTTGCCGGTGTCCTATTTTGCCTGTTTGGCTCCACCCGACTCCTTTTCCCGTGTGAATTAGGGGCCCGTATATGACCTAAATGCTGTACTGAAGCTCAGTCCAACTGCATCCACACTACAGAGTACCACTGAACAGTTACAGACTACTTATTATTGATGTGATTGTGTAGCTTGAAGTCGAGGTGAGGAAACCTTACTTGTCTCAAACTTTCATTGAACCACAGGCCAAACAGCTGCAGCTATAAACATGATCAGTAACAAAATCTTGTAATCCGATACTCACATCTTGCCACTTATCCTCATTCTCCTTCAACCGAGCACGCATCTTCTGCATCTCCTCAACTCGCAACTCCATCGACAAGTTGCTGAGGTTCATCTCACCATCGTTGACGTCGCTCACTGATTTGCTCCTGAAAACAGATGTTTTTCCAAACACATTAGCAGTCAGATTAACTGCTTAAGGAAAAAAGGCATGCAAAAACGATTTAATGGATTGTAGCCATTCAGCTTTTTGATATGAGTAAAAGTGTTACATGCTCTCATCAAGCAATTATACATGAAATAAATTTACAAGATAAAATACTGAAGGGTTAGTAAAAGAGCAGGCATGCTCCAAATATTCTTCAAGCCACAATTAGTTGTCTTAATAGACAACTAATGAGTTGTCACATATGTTATGTGGCAATTCAATGGGTTAATATTCCATGAGTGACTTATTCAATCACATTCACTCGTGTGTCTTACCTGTGAGAGCACAATACTTCTGCATTACAGAAATACCTGTGCCTATTTCCAGAACGATATGATTGAACAGAGATTTGGATTAAATTAGCCAGCAGTGTGTGTATCTGTAGTCTGCTGAAAATTTAGGCAGCAGCCCATGGGGATCAAAGCATTGTGAGTACATTGTGAGTGTCAGTGCTTAATGTAGGGGAGAGCAGAGGAAACATAGGCCTACACAGCACCCGTGACCACACACACACACACACACATACAAACGTGCCATTCCTGCACAAGGCCACAACTCACCCTTCACTACCAGAGCTTTTCTGGAGCAGTCTAGGGAACCAAAGAGAACCACAACAACAACATAGTCATATACTGGTGTGATGATTGACAATTTTTATTGACTGACCAATGAAGACCAATAAAGTGTCGTATGCTCACCAAGTCTGCATTTATTTGATCAAAATACAATAAAGAGTGCAACATTTTATACAATTTAAAATAACTCTTTTCTATGTTAATATATTTTAAAATGTAATTTATTCCTGTGATGACAAAGCTGAATTTTCACAATGATAACATTTTAAATGTCTTTACTGTCACTTTTGATCAATTTAATGCAAACTTCCTGAATAAAAGTATTAATTTCTTAAAAAAAAAACAAAACAAAAAAAAAACATTTTCACTGATCCCAAACTTTTAAAAGGTAGTGTTTATGTCAAGAGCTTAGTCACACCGCTCCAGCTATGATCAAGTATATAATAGTTTTTTTTTTTTTTTTTTACAGTACACAGTCATGCTTCAACATTCAGTTAATTCTCTGATTACAGACCTGGCTGTCAGACATTTAAAATGTGCAACCATAATATTAAGTGTCAGTTGTAACTTGGTTTAGGTACAGTTTAAAGTAGAATGACATCATTGGAAACTTGTAGAATTCCCCACCAATCCCAGTGCGGTTGCTCTTTTTAATGCCCCGACATTACATGGACTCTGATCAAATGAAATGTTGTACTTGGGGTTCAAGTGCTAGGTGTGTTTCCATGGTCACATAAGTGTAAGTTCCAACTTTCACAGGATCACAAGGGTGTGGGGAATTTTCTAGCGAAAGCGCATTGTAAGCTACCTCGTAAAGAGTGAATGCGTCTGACTGGATTATTTATAGACATTGCTCAGGTTTTAAAGTTCCACCACAGCTTAGCTGGATACACTCGTACCTTATAAAGCCTGTTAGGAGCCTTTTACTTAAACGAAAGCCACAGCAATGGAGTCTGTACATGATGTATCATTAGATGCATTCATCACCAGAATCAGTCTTTTTATTAAACACAAACAAAATGCAATTCACAGGCAATTGGTCAGTCTCTGCAAAGACAAAAAAGGTCTACCTGTACGGCAAAAGTCAGTTCCTGTAAAAAGCAAGGCTTATGCATCCTAATGCAATTATGTTAATAGTTAAATGTGTGATAAAAATCAATAAAACGCTTTTCCTATAATTAAATCAACTTAAAGTTAAAGACCAAATAAATAAACCATTTATCCACCTTATAGACTTGAAGAATAATAAAGTGCATTAAACAGCAAAATTATTTACACTACAAACCAGTGTATTTATAATTACACTAATAAATTAAAATAATATGATAACAAATACCAGTTTGCAACATCAAGGAGTATAAAGTACTGTTTTTGTACAATTAAAATTACTGGAAGAGGCTGACTCCAGAAGCCCTGCACATTCAAATTAAAAATGGCTGTACCCGCTCTTATGTAAAAATAAGTCGGGTAAAACACAGCATGGATCAAATTTCAATGCTGAGAACCATTTTGACATCAAGACTTCATGCACAAATTGCACAAACCAAAAAGAAGTGCAAATTTTGAAGCCAGTCCAGCATAATTCAAGAGAAAACCCAAATATCTACCTATTACAATCATTCATCAAGTGGCAGTTCTCATGCAATCAAAGTCACACCCATATTAAACTCACAAACATCTGCTATTGCCAGTATAAGATCATAGTTAACATGAGAATGCGAAAAGTACACCACAGCTGAGATCACAATGACAAGCGCACACAGGCATTTCTGCAGGCTCAGAAACCTAACCTCTCCACCATCAGCCTCTTTCGGTATCGCACACGGCTGGCCTCTCTGATGGCTTGCCATTTCTGCATATCTTCCTCACTGCAAGAGAAAGAAACACCGGGAGCTTCCCTTTCCATCTTTCCTTGGGTATTTAAAGCTCTTAGCTTCCTAAGTAGCATATCATCAGCTTTCAGGTGCTGCTCTGCTCCGTGCTTAATCTCTGGCTTGAGTTTGTGCTGTCTGGGTTCAACTGGGTCACACATCAGCTTGGCCTGCAGTTTTGGTGGCAAAGCCCATGCCTCTGGAATAGGAACAGGGTGGTAGTTATCAGGGGCCCCAGACAGAGGGCGATGACTGATTTGCTGTTGAGCCCTTCGAAAAACCACATCATCTTTTTCAATGTCAGGATAAATGGGTTCACCCTCATGGCGGGGCTGAATTATCACCGTTACGTCGGCCTCCGATCTGCGGCGAGGCACCAGGAAGTTACCATACTTCAACTTGGCCAGGTCATCGCTCGAGTGGAAGGTTTTTGTACGACGTGTGAACATATCGTCATTTTCCAAATCAGGCAGGATGTCGGCAGAAACGTTGTATGGGTCGTTAGGGTGTTCACGCCCAAGGAGCGGATGCTTTTCACATTTTATGAGTCTGGGGCCAGAGGCGGGATCCGGTCTGGGCCAAAAATCAGGGGGCTGTAACTTATGCAGCCCAGCAACCGTGAGGGGTTGTGTTTGAGAACTGTGGTGAATGAAAGGAGAAAAGAGTAAAGAAAGGATTCAGAACATGCAAGGGGACAGTAGGATAATGCAAGTGAAAGATTCAGTAAGCAAGAATAGTGCATGCATGATATATAAGTAACAGCAGCATTATGTGGATTTTGGAAAAGCAGCAGTGTGGGCACAACATACTAAAAAGTTATATTTTCTAAACGTTCATACAAAGCATGATAACTATAATGATAACTATAAAATTTTAATAATTGTTCTCATTTTGTGAGAATAGGGAAGTCCACACCACAACTATAACGATAACAGCACAGAGGAACGATATTATTGGAATCACATTCAGAACTATTTTTTTTTTCCAATTGATGAACGATAAAAACATTGAGAACCAATCAAAATCCATCTGTCTTTAAAGTTTTTGAGCATTTAAAGTTGCAGACAATGTAACTACAGTGTGCACTTATAATAAACAGAATGTTATCACGTGTTGGTGTCGATGCTAATATTCGTATCATTATAATTATTGTTTTTGGTGTGAATGGGCCTTGAAGCTCCAAAAATGCACCAAAATAGAGCTATAAATGTGGTCCATACAATGCATTTGGAATATTTCACATCTTCTGAAGCCATATTATAGCTTTGTGTGAGGAAAAGACAGAAATTTATGTCACTATTCAATAATAATCTTCCCCTTCAAGATAGCTGTGGCAAATCATTCAAGAGCTGCTGTAACCAGATCATTGAGTCAAATGACAACTGATCAGTCAGATTTGTAAACTGAATCAGCCGTATTCATTGAAAAGACTCAATAGAATAATTAATTTACTGATCCGATTCTCAAATTCAACTCACTGATTCATTATTTAACATACAGTAGTCTCAATTGTTTTCTCAATCAGCTCATTGGAGGGCCTTGTTACATAGCTTTGTCCTCTTCTCACACAAACCATTCGGCTTCAGAACACTTGTAAAGAGTTGCATGAACCACTTTCATTGTCATTTTAACATCTCTGAATTACATGAATATTGATATTATGCTGACAATAGCCGCTTTTCCACTATCGGGCCGAACGGTTCTAAGAACTGTTAGGAACGGTTCCAGTTGTATTTCCACGTGAGCCTGGTACGGCGCGGCACCATTACAAACCGTTCTCGGCCCGGAATTCTCGGCACGGTTGCCGTGCTGAGCCGTGCTGGTAGAGTGCGTGTGCGTGACGTCGCCACTCAGGATCTGTCACTTGTCTGTTGCCTGGCTGCTAGTTTCTCTGTAGCTTGCTAAGCGAGCTATTTTGAGCAATGTAAACACAAATTAGCAATAAAATCTAAATAAATTTCTGATCATCCTCCATAACGCGGTGGTTATTTACACCTCATATCATATGTAAACACTTGTGTTACCACGGCAACGACTGACGCATTTGAATTGCATTCCAAAGAGATCCATTATCAGCCCCGCAGTGGAATACGAAACCATAACTGTACCAGCCGGCTCGGATCGGCGCGGAATGGAACGGTTATGAAAAGAGAACCGTTCGGCGCGATGGTGGAAAAGCGGCTATAATGAACCTTCACACCATTTCCATTTGGATACAAATGCACATGTTTGGTGAGATCATTAACATTCATGAGGATGATTTTGAATAAAAAAACACTACATGTTAATAAGCACCAGTTCATACATTTATTAGAATATGAGGAGAAGCTGACTGGGGGAAGTGAGTAGATGTCCAGTCCTAATGCATATGGGGCTGTGATAAGGACCTGAGTGTGTAAGTGAGGCTGGACTGAGCGAGGCCTTCAGGTGCATGGGAGTGAGAGGGAGGGGGTTCAGACTGAGTGCGAGAGAAAGTAGGTACAGAGAGCCAGGGGTTGACATCACCGTCTGATTCTTCAGAGGATGAACCTGACTTCTTGTGGCTGGAAAATGTGAGGTAGAGCACAGAGAAAGACAGGGGAGAAAGGTTAGCAACCATCACCACAGAGAAGCCAGAGAGGTAACAGAGAAGCCTTAGTGATAAAGTAAATAAGACAAAAAAAAAAACCTCAGGGTTTGCAGTGCACCAAAAGTATCTGGACATTTAAGCCACACTTAAAAATATATGAAAGTATAAGCAAAACTGATGTACGGCTCAAAATCAAGACAAAAACTAATACAAAATTTGGACACTTAATCATTGGTTGATTTTGTAGAACACATCCATATAACAGGTCTAGCATCATTTGTTTGCAAATTCCACATACTTTTGTAATATATTTTTAATGCAATCTACACATTTAAGTGTGACCTAAGTGGCCAAATACTGTACTTTTCTGGAGTCAGTGTATTGTCAGACATGTCTTTACAGTGTGTTAGAAATTAATATCTGAACACTAATGGACTGATCGAGAGGGCTGGAAATTGAGAACATCATATGCATTTAATATGCATAATCTAATAATGCATAATGTAACATACTCTTCATATTTAGATTTCATAAAAAATTCTGAAACGGCAATTTAATGTCTGAAAGATTTTCATTAACAGTTGCCAATTATAATATGAAGAGGTGATTTATTATCATATTTTCTATTCTTTCTTTCACAAAATAATGAAATATTGTCAGGAACCAGAGAATCTGAAAGAACCAGAATCATTAATGTCATTTATGATTCCCTCCCCTTCTGCTCATCTGATATATCACACATATCTTGAAAAATTAAGTATTTCTGGAGTTTACAGTATGTTTTTTTTTTTTTTTTGCCTCAGTACTGGACAGACCTGAAACCTTGGATCTTCCTGTACCAAGGTCGACGCTGGGACCCCAGTTTGATCTTCTTCACATGTGCATCCTCCTCAGGTGTCCAGAACTTGGGCAGAAATTTATCAAAAGGCACTGTTACAGACGGTTGAGGCATCAGGCCTACTTTACGGGCATAAAGATCATCTTGAACAGGATCGGCATAGCCAAACTCGTCATCCTCTTCTTCAGAGTCATCGTGAACGCAGACACCAGCGGATACAGGTCTCCTGTAAGTCCTCTGAAGAGGCTGTGACTGACTGCTGCTCAAAAGACAGCCATTTTTGTTACATACTGCCAAAGATCAATGCACATCAAACCAACCACGATTAACAAGCACAGCAAACCAAATAAAAAGCAAACGCTGAAAAGAAAATGTTTCAAAAAGTCCACGATATATGTTGAAAATCAAGCGAAATAAAGACATCACAGCAACAAAGAAAACCCAATTAGCACTCATAAAATGGCAAACAGATGCTTGTCAATGATGCCAGTTCTGACCTGAGATGGCTCAGTGTCTGCCGGGACACATTACTGACAGTCACTTGTGACCTGGTAGTACACGGGACAGCAGCTGCCTCCAGCTGGCTCATGGGTAAGGCAAAGTTGGTTGGAGCGACAGGGGAGGGGCTGTGAAATCTACGGCTAGCAAGGTCATCTAGAACCACGTCGGGATCTGGTCGGTCTGCATCCGAATCACTGCTCTCATACTGATAGGCCAAAGATGGGTGAGCAGCTGTCTGGGATTTCAACCCGGTGATAGATGAAGGGTCTGAACCTGCTCTCTCATGACTGGGACAGACCACCAATGATGGTCACAAAAGTACAACGCCAAGAAATAGTGGGAAAAATAAGCACTGGCATTCAAACACTGAAAATGTTTAATAGCTCACCCAACAAAGGATAGAAAAAGTGAATGACCAAGATTTCACATTCAGATCTTTTGATTGCAAATATCAGAGCACAGTGTGAGATGTTGTTGAGGTCTCATAAAACAGATTTAAGATCACTAGGTTTTTATTTATTTATTTATTTTTCAGTCTGGAAAAAATCTGAGAAGCTTGAGACTAAAGAAAAAGTTGTGAATTTTCTATCCTGTGCCCTCCTTAGAGAAAGACTAAACATACAGAAAACATTTTTCTGCAAGCATGGTCTGGATAACATCATATATCATTGTTCAGCTTTCACCAGAGTAGGTGAATATATGCCATCCATTGAAAACCCCCTATGATCTGTAAAGTGCAGACTTGTATTACCTTGTAAAAGTGCCATCATCTTCTGTGTACATAGGGCTAGCCCAGCTTCTTCTGTTGTCGTCATTTCGCTCTGCACGTTTCTTGCGTAATGGTGCTGGAACATAGCCTGACTGCTTGTCCTTTGTTGGCAGGAACTGATTGTACTGAGAGGTGGTCTTAGGTTCTATGACCAGTGAACGGCGGTATTCTTTATTGTCTGCCATCATGAAGCTCAGATCTGCTTCAGGGTCACTGCCACAACCTGGAGAAACAGCACAGAGAGCCAGGAGTGTGAGCGTATAAACACACACATGAACTCATGATTGTTTTTCTATCCTGGTGGGGACTTTCCATCGACTTTTATTGTTTTTATACTGAGCTAATGATGTTTTCTAACCCATAACCCTAAACCTAACACTTACAGAATGTAATAGAATAAATAGAATGTAACAGAATAAATACATTTTTGGAATTTTCAGATTTCATTTTGTGTGTTTTTGAAGCTGTTTTTCTGGGGACTGTTGGATAGTCCGCACAATGTAGATGAAATCACATTTTACTATCCTTGTCGGGACAACATTTGATTCACACAAAATACACAGTACAAAAATTAATTTTCTTTATCAGGATCTATTTTACACAGAAATCTCACTAAACTTGATTATGTTTCTTAAACCAAGAAAAAAATTGCCAATGGGATAAAAAAAAATAAACTTACAGTAATTCATATAATTATAAAATACTACCATTCAAAATTTGGGCTCAGTAAGATTTTTTTTCGAAGAAATTATTACTTTATTATTATTTTTATTTTTTTTTCAGCAGAGATGCATTAACTCGTTGAAAGGAAATTATATTTGAAATAAATGCTGTTCTTGTGAACATTCTATTCATTCAAGACTCTTGAAAAAAATATGCATCATGTTTTACACAAAAATATTAAGAAGTACAATCATTTTCAACTGTGATAATAATATGATTAAAATGGTTTTTGAAGGATCATTTGACTCTAAAGACTGGAGCAATGGCTGTTGAAAATCTTTGCCATCACAGGAATAAGTTACATTTAAAAATAGTAAACAATAATTTTACATTGTAATAATATTTCACAAAATTATTTTTACTGCATTTTTAATAAATAAATGCCGCCTTGCTAAGCATAAGAAATTTCTTTCAAAAACATAAAAAAATATCTAACTTTTGAACGATAGAATTCTCAAAAAATATCCTCATTGTCCAAATACAGACAACCGTTTTTTTTTTTTTTTGCAGTGCACTCATGCACATACTTCTATGTAGTAAACATGGCAGTGGGAAGCGACTGACTCATTGGCAGGTCAGTGGGGAAAAAGAAAAAAAAATGTCTCACTGTAGTGAACGTGTAGAAAGCCCAGAACACTAATTATATCAGCTGCTAATTACATCAGCACCTTCCTCATGAGCTGCAGTTGAGCCCCTGAGACCATGACAGAGTAAAAAGATGCTAATGGCACTAAAACGCAACCATGTAGAAGAGTATGAGTGGATGGAAGTTTGCACTTTCCATCAAAATAGTATCTGCTGACTGTCATGACAAAAGTCTTAAATGGTATCACTCATACACCACTAGAGGGCACCAAGCATTTTTTTTTGATAGGCAAGAGTTAATTAATAAACTACAACCCAGCTCAAGCAAAGTTTTTATTTTCTGTGGCACTTCTCAGCTTATTTCTCTTGCTCTGGTTGAGTGTATTTTTGTCTAAAAAGACAAAAATGAGAGATCCAACTTCACAAAACTACTCATCTCTGACTGCCACAAAGTCAAGCTAGAATACACAAGAGAGACTTAAGAGATTGAAGAGTCTTACCCTCGCTGCTGCCTTTGAGTGTAGCGTCTGAGGATGTGCTGTAAGTTCTGGAGCCCAGTGAGTCGAGGCTGTCTAGAGAGTCTTCTCTCTTGTGTCCGGCCTGTAGTGGGAAGAGCTCTTCTTTCTCTGAGTACCAGCTATCTCTACAAGAGCTGTTTCGCACACTGCCACGCAGTGATGTGCAATCCTCTAGTGCCTGTCGAGCACAAGGGTGTGAGTGTGACGGACCAACACACAGTGTGCACAAGGGAAAAACACAAACAACAAACACAGCATACAGCCTCCATCAGTGCATAAACACAGTCTTGCTCATGAGAATCTGCTCTCTTTTCCATTGTAAGTCATGCCACTGAAGCTGATCATGTACACAGAAGTGTTCAAACTCATGTTCTGATATGGGTGTATTAACAAAAAGATTTGCACCGCTAATTATGTCTACAGTAATGAAGTAACCAACTGAAATGTGCACAGTTTTAAATTTCAATGGCAGGTTTAATGACAAAATGATTTTGATGGCACTTCTATAATAATATAAGAAGCATGGTAAAATTCTATTCAAATTCAAATAAATGTGTGGGTTTTTTCCATACGTAAAAGTCAGTATCAAAGGAATCAATTCCTATTGGCTGACTGTTCTTTAATATTTAGTTAAACCATGAGACCAGTCTGCTGCATTCTTAGCAAGATATTTTAAATACCAGAATGGATATAAAATGAGATTTACATGGTCAGCTAGTCTAGAAGAATCTACGGTATCCAAAAACTACAATTTAACATCTAAAAAGTAAATACTACAGTCAAATACTGCATTATGTCAATACATATCTTACCTTATATAGTGCTGTGCCAAGTAATCCCTCGAAAGCCTTTAGTTTTAGGTAAGGTCCATTATAAAAAGGATCAGCATGTGCCTTTCTGCCCAACCAGTATATGGTGATCAGAACCTAGGACACAAATCAACACAACTGTATTAGTACGTACTGCAACAAAGATACGATTCAGTGATAAAATAAAAGGCTACTTCATCCCTGGCTGCATGCTGAGATATCAACAGAAACTAGTTAAATCACATTGTAAGATCATTAGCCATTATATACACTTATAGGCAATTTTTACACTTACAGAAGTTGCTTAAAATATGCCTTTTGATCCATTTCCCGGATTACTCTAATGTTAATTTTAATGCATAAATAAAGTTAGTTCACTAACTTTTGACAAAGTGTTTAAACATTTTGCCAAATTTGAAAGAATATACACTATACCATTCAAAAGTTTGGGATTGTTATGTTTTTATTTTTATTTATTTTTTTAATGATGAAAAGTGACAGTGAAGACATTTACATGCAAAGAATTCTATTTCAAACAAATGCTGTTCTTTTGAACCTTCTATTCATAAAAAAATGGTTTCCACAAAAAAAATGATTATGCAGCACAACTGTTTTCAAATGTTATTATATTGATAAATGAGCAGCAAAACTGCATATTAGAATAATTTCTGAAGGATCATGTGACACTGAAGACTGGAGTAATGGCTGCTGAAAATTCAGCTTTGCCAACACAGGAATAAATTAAACTTTTAAATGGTAGTTACTTGAAATAAGATTGCTGCAGGTAACAAAACTTAGACAAAACTTGTTCAGACTTTATTAAAAAGTGGTTTAAGCCCTCTTTGGGTCACTACATTTGTTCTCAAGAGAGGTGAGGGATATCTTGAGCAGTGTACTTGAGTTTTAGATATAGCCTCTTGAAATGTTACTATTATACACTGCTGCCACTGAGCTACTTTAAGAGATAAACAGACAACCACAAACTACAATATGGGAGCTGTAAAACGAGCATTTTATTTGACACTGCAGGAATGAAGCTAGACTTCTAAAGCTTCTAAAGCTAAAGACTTCAAATGAGCAAATTAGGAGATACACATGATTTCACATCAACCCAAATAACTTAGCACTTACATTTTTGAGCCTCCTGCTGCTCTCCTGGTGCCTGTAGAGGAGAAGAGGTGTTTGGTTAATCACTCACAGCCTGGGAAAAGGACAATAAAAAACAGTGGGCATGTTTTGGGTCTCTGTGTGCCCTGGTGAATGAGCTAGAAGGTGAAAGCACAATCCCATCAGGCCAGCTCCCAGCAGCTCTATACAAAAGGATATGCACTGAAAACATGTTCACTCAAACAACCTGATGAACAACAGCTAAACAACCCTACTAAAGCTAGCTCCATTCTAAATTGACAGTATATATTTAATACAACAAAGAATATAAACAATAAAACTAAGATACAGTGCATGCACTGTTTATGTTCTACATTTATGTCACCTTCTTGTCCTTGACAGGTTATTTAAGAGCACTGTCAGCTAAGGTTAAGACCAAATACGATCACTATAAAAATACCACATTCCTCTTTGTAAAATGTCAGTGGAATTTTGAAAATAAGATCCTTGACATCCTGTTGCTGTGTGTGTTAACTGAGGTATTTCCTTCTCTGATGTTTTGACCAAGGAGATTATATAATACTTCAGCCATTCACTATCTGAATTGGAGGATCCATGCTTATTAGCTAAACTTCGACTTGGTTTTCCCTGCAACTTAACTGAACATGAAATAACAAAGATAAAACATAAAATAACGTCCATTTCCCTATTAATATAGGTAACACAATAGTACATAAGCACATGTCTGGACCGTGCATTTTAGCATTTGGAGTCCCCAGAGTGTTTAATGACACTGGAAGGACCTGCACTGTAGGTACATACCATCCTGACAGTCTCTAATGACACAACATCTATAGAGGACATTCTTACAGTACTAACAATACACTCTCTGAGTCAATACAATACATTTTAGCCGTGACAGCCATGATGCAAGATTTATGATGCAAGCTACAGTGTTCAACAGCTGAGAGGTTGGACAGCGATTATGCTAGTCAGCGACCTGTGTGTTTTTCAAACTGGCGAACCTGTATGACATGTTAAACTAGCTGAATGAAGGCGTTCACTGCTCCCGATAACCACAATTTATTGCTCCAATAAAAGGCGTAAGAGGAAAAAAAGTATGTGCCTGACATCGGAACAAAGTCCACATTTACAAAGCTGCTGGAAAAAAAAAATGTCAAGAACAGTCTGCCTTAAACGCTTGTTACCTAATGATAATTTATGAGCCCAGAAAAAAGCTAAAGGACTCTTTGTTGGGGTGAGAAAATATAGAACCTCAAGGGTGTATTTTTGTTTCATGTGATCAGCTGTTAACTCACATGAATATGAGGTATTTATTTATCAGCGAATCCTTTGTGGGGAAAAAAATTATCAAAAGACATTATCTAATGGAGAAAGCACTGATCTTGAAAGGGAAAGCTAAATCAGCAAAATCAGCATTTCTGATCCAATCTGATTACAGAGAAAGAAAAACAAAAAAATGAAAATTCTGTCATCATTTGTTCACTCTCATGTCATGAACCCATATGACTTTTTTGTACCTTTGTGAAATGTTGTACTGGTCTTCTTTTCCTTGCAGTTACAATGACTCAATTTTTCAAGCATTAAAAAGAATGCAAACACACCATAATACAACAAAATGAATCATAAAAGTAGTCAGTAACACTTACATTTTGGCTTCATCTTCACAAAAAGTTATATGTGGCTTTGGCTTTGCAAGATAAAGCACATGGACCATTTTTCTAAATCTTTTATGGAGCTTTTTTTATTATTTTGGAGCTTGACAGCCTGTTATAATTCATTATTTTGAAAAGAGTGGACAGTGTAGAGTGGACAGTAATATATTACAAAGAGTATTAAGAGTGATTAAGAGTATTAGGTATTAAGATATTAAGAGTGGACAGTATATTACTACCCCTTTAAATTCACTTTCAGATATTGATTTTTTCAGATATTGAACTACCCCTTTAAGTTGTTAACACTGGGTTATGTTAAAAAAATAAAAATAGTTTCACTGGTATTTAACAGCCGCTCATGCCACTCTTAATTCTCCATCCCTTAGTAAGAGAACTGTGGCTGGAACATTCCGATTGCAACAGCTCATTTTTCTACTCAAAACACTGTCAGACATAATCAGAGTACAAATGCTTTTCAATGGGGTCTCTATTCACACAACACACTTTAAATGCTTTGAACTAATGTGTCTAAACAAGTACAAGACTGCGTCAAATTGCTTATAATCACCTGTCTGTTCCCAAGGCAAAAGAAAAAATGCTGTTTGCAGTAATGACCGTTTGTGAGAATATAATGTTTGCACTGTTACATTCTCACCAAAGACGACATCAACCTGCAGCATTCTGTAACATTTGTGTGTAATGAACTCAGAATCTAAGCTACATTCCCAAAAGCTGTTTTTTTTTTCTGGCAGTTTTAGGGCCTGAAGATACAGTCAATGTCATAAACAAATGCTGTACTAGTCCGTGGGAAAGTCATGATGACATTTAGGATGTGTCTCTCTCTAGAAACCAAACCATTTCTGTATGTGTGATTATTGTGTCATGTCAAAGTAGAACACAATGGAAGTTTCTAAATGATACTATGCTGTTTCACAGTGTCGAAACCACAGAGGCTCAAACAGATGTTGTGAGTGAAAAAGTAGGATAGTCTATAATAGAGATAGAATATTGCCTACGCATAATCTAAAATACTTACACATGGACAAAGTCCAGGCCTCAGTTACACAATATCCAAGGCATATTTCTAGAATTTTCAAGTCGTACATCCGTCTTCAATATCGAAATGATTCATTTCCATAAAATTCTGGTAGAGGCCTGCCAGTCCCTTTTGGGCAATGCAATAAAATGACGCAGAGACAATGGTCGGGCAGGTTCGTGACACATCAACACCCCTTATTTACAAAGCCTAATACTAATGGGTGTGTGTGCATAGCTGGGATATTAAGACCTCACAGCCCAGTTCAGTAACATTCAGCGGGTAAAGAACGTTCCTGGTTTTATGAACAAATGCTAATAATGAGTCACGTCAGATTGCATCAATCATTCTGTCTGGCTTTACTTTTTTATAAAGTCTTCACTCACAGCCCTATGATACAACATATACATTTCAATGGAGGTGTCAGCTGTTAATGATTTAATGCCTCCCAAAAGACTTGATACATTCTTGTTCCAATCACCAATAATCCACAAGTAAATAGTGTAGGGATATAATTTTCACTAGACAGATGAGCGTGTCGAACAAACGCAGCTCTTGTTTGTCCGCTTACGGCGTGGACAGTTGAGCAATTCACAATGTACCAGTGTCCCTATCACAGACACCACTGATGCCATCCAGTGCCACACACCATTGAGAAAATAACCTATTCATTCTCTCACAACTCTTATAATGAAAATCTTATATTATAGTTCACAACACTGTGAATCCAAAGTGGATCTTTTACACATTTAGAATGAAACAGCGCACCGATAGGTCTTCTTTACTGGTCTAAACGGACTTACTACCATTCAAAACTTTGGGGTTAGTACGATTTTTAAATTTTTTTTTTTAAAGCAGTCTTCTCCAAGGCTGCATTTATTTGATTGAAAATGCAGTAATATTTTGAAGTGTTATTATAATTTAAAATAACACTATTATTTTAATACATTTTAAAATAATCTAATCTAAAAATCTAATTTCTTATTATCAATGTTTAAAACAGCTGTGCTGCTTTACATTTTGGAAAAAAAAAAAATTCCAGGTTTGTTTTGATGAATTGAAGTTGCAATAGAACAGCATTTATTTGAAATAGAAATCTTTTGCAACATTATAAATGTCTTTACAGTAATTTTCATTCTTGATGAATAAAAGTATACATTTTTTTACTTAAAAAAATTATACTGACCCTAAAGTTTTGAATGGTAGTATATTTAAATCTATTAAAAAGGAATATAACATTCAGCATATCCATTTTCCAGTATTTTTCCACTTAAATACAGCTAAAAATATCCAGCAGCCAACCTCAAACAAAGCATCTGCATGTACTAAGAGAAGAGAAGCGGTTTATCTGGGAATCAGTTCGGCGCTGGAGCATGAAATGATGGTGTCGGCGGTTAATAAAAACAATATTGTTAATACCACAATGTATTGCTGTAAAACCTCTGAAACAGATACACAATGACATGAAGCCAGAGCATTTGTGATCATATTACTTTTATGATTAATTTGGCTCTCTTATTTGGAGCTATGTACAGTATGACTCCTCTTGAAGTCAATAACTGATGATTGTCCATAATTATTAGCCAAAAAGTCAAAAAGTGAGGTTTTATCAACACTCTAAATCACTAAAATTCACAACTTTATAAACTACTGGAATGCAGGAAGAGATATAACTCTTTATCATTAACTTTATGTAATCACTAGTAACATGGCAATACGTTCACTGGATTAGACAATAATAAAACGCAGAGACAAAGTTCAATTACAGTGATGAAACCTTCTGAACCGCCACTAGCTGTCATCTACCAACAAATATCTTGTCCATTCCATGACAAATTTTCAATCCTGTGTTTATGAGAATACCTATTTATAATTATAACAAAGCTTCATGCCTGTATGTTCAATACATCTTACATTTACACAGCACTAATAAAAAAAATGAATCTGCCTCCATTACCTGCACAAAAGGTAGCCAAGAACTCATTTTCATCTTACTCACTTATGTTGGACTTGAAAACTGTTTTCAAGAATCCTGTTCCTTTTTCATTTCAAGAAAAAGAACTTGAAATTAAATAAATGTTACTTGAAATAAAATAAATGTCAACTGAAATAAAATATTTAAAACTTACATTTGTTTTATTTTAGGTTACATTACATTTAATTTATTTTATTTTTATTTGAACTTGATTTAGTAAAATAACTAAAACTGAAATAAAAATTAATAATAAAAAAAAACTATAAAGACCCCAAAATTCCTAACATTTTAACTAAAATTAAAATGCAAACAGAATATATAAACTAATTCAAATCACATGGTACTAAACAAGGGGATGTTTGCATTTATAAAAAAATAAACTAATTATAAAATTATAAAACACACTGGTGACTGGTGTAATTTGCATAATTAATATAAATAATTTAGAATATTCAAATGAATAATGATCTTTCTGTTCACATTACCACAGCATTTAAAAATGCATTAAAATAAATCATATTTTATTATTTTGTGCTTTTATATACATAAAACTAACCCCAAAGTTTTGATTGGTACTATATAAGTAAATAAGTTGTATTAGGTAGTAAGTAAATATTGATCGTGTTTATTAGCAGACATAAACAGGCCATGAAATGAACAGCTGTCGTGCTGGAAGAGGCAGCCTGAGGGACAGATGACCCAGAGTTGTTTACCTCTCTGAGACACTTGCTTTTCACGGGCCGATGAGTAATGATGAATGCAGGCCCTGCTTATCTCAAGCCTGTCGGCAATAAGCTGCAATATCTCACTCACGTTGCCTTCTGTGTGACTACGAACATTCAGCGTCAAACTCCAGGGCTATAAACTTCAGATCAGTGTGAGAGAACAGAGAACTTTAATGTAGCGTACAAATTATGCCCTCGCATTGCAGAAGGTTTACTGCCATCTGTATTAGCATTTGGCGAGAGAGCACTGAAGCAGGAAAGTGCCACAAACAATGTATCGCTTCAGAAGACAAAAAATGCATGGCATTTGCTCGAATGATTTGGCAAGGGTCGGGTAAAAAAAAAAAACTTTAAAAACAAGTCCTGCCAAATATCACTTCTGGACAGTGCTGAGAGGGTCTAGTCTAATTCTTGACCGGCTTACAGTTAGTCTATGCAAACTGCGAGGCCTACACGAACCCGCAACAGAGAATACAAGCCAAAACTGTATGTTAATGAAGTGAATGAAGTAAACACAAACATGTACCTGAAGATGTAAAGTTACACCAGGAGAATGAAGGAGAAAACAAACTATAAAAAGTAACAGTCAGGAATCATATCACTGCTGCACTTCATCTGGAGTCAAAAAAGTGACCTTTGAATTCTCAAATTAGACCCCTGGAACCCATCCGTCAAATGCCTGTCAGTGGACACAGATAAACACTCACTTCATGCTCACACACACCCACAAACACACATCCTCAGACAAATACAAGTGGAGTAAGTGATTATAATTATAGCCTATAGGGATTGGATGAGTCCTGTTTAATCAGAGCCTCTGTACCAAGGTTGCCACGGCAGTGAGGGTGTGGCATGGTAACCGTCATGTAGCGAGGCTCGCTTTGTTTAATCTCAGCGTCTGACGGTGCTGTCACTTCAGCTGAGGTAACAATGACACGACAGACAGAAACTTCCAGCCCTCCCTCGCCATATTCAAAGCAGTCTTATCAATATGGGCAGGCTGACTTTACATATTTGAATCATTACTAATTTGGATGTGACGTGATACAGCTTTGATAGGTCACAGTGGTCCAAACGCACCAATAATTTGTGCTGGACTAGTTCAAGCCAGAGCTGAACACACCTTAGTCAAATGAAGCAGTTCACAAAAGGATCAACTATGAGAAAACACAGGAAGAAGATGAAAATCAATTGCAGACAATCCACTGAATGGTTCATCCAAAAATGATCATTCTCATGTTGTTTTTCTTCCTTAAAACACATAACTTGAATTTTTGAAGAATATCGTACACTGTAAAAAATGAAAAGTTGACTTAACTTAAAATTTCAAGGCAACTTGCTGCACAGCTTTTTTGAGTTCACTCAACCCAAGTCAGAGAGTAAAGTCACATGTCTCTTTTTTGTTCAGCTAACACAGTTTTGTTAGTTAAAAAGACTTGTAATGCTTTTCCAATGTGTCTCAAATTATGTTCTGTGAACTTTTTTTACTTGTTTACAAATGACAAACATTAATGGATAAGTTAGTTTAATAAGTAGAAAACATTGTATTTGTTTGTAAGATAACTTACAACACTAAGATATCCAGAGAACGGACAAAAATGGTTGAACATACTCTAGGCCTCAAAACTAGACACACTAACCTCAAGAACGGTGGCAATCAACAAATATTAAAAAGATGAGCCCTTTTCGTCACAGTACAACAAATAACTAACAATAATGATAAAACAACAACAAAAAAGTTTAAATGAAATCAGCAAACAGCAAAACAATGATGCTATAACAGTAACTGCACAATTTATTCATGCTGCGGTGCATGCTGGGAACTCACAAAGCCTTATTTCAACAACATGAAATTCTTTGTTCAGACAACTGTGTTTGACTAGTTGGGACAACATTTGGGGTAAATTTGTTGGTCTGACAAGGGTTTTTATGTAAGTTAAAGAAAACTGCATTTTTTAGTATATGAGACTCAAAAGGTTTCGTATACTGGAAAATGTGCAGTTGCATTTTTTACAGTGTATGAACTCTTTTTTAAACTCATTAAAGTGAATAAGAACTGAAGTTGCCAAGCTCCAAAATGACAAAAAAGCACCATAAAGCTTAGAAATGATTAATGTGGTTCAGACTGTGACTTGTGTGGTGTATTTCTTTCTAAATCTTCTGAGGTCATATAATGAGTTTATGTGAGGAACAGACCAAACATAAGTCGTTATTCACTGAAAAACTTGACATTCGACATTCTCCTTGTCAGTTTCATGAGAATTCATATGGTAGTAGTAGTGTTTCCCAATTTATGAATGAATCTTTTAGTGAAACTAATGAATCAGGTCATAAAATTGGTCTGAATTATTCATTTACAAACTGAACTGATCTAGTTTTCAAGTTCAACTCACTGACTCAATGATCTGGTTAACAATCCACTGATGGAGAAGATTATCAGTGAATGACCGATATGTTATAGTCATAGCTATTCGGAAGACTTGGAAAATAGCGCACAAGTCAAGCAAACTACGTTTATTATACTTTTGTGGTACTGTACTTCCTTTTTTTAAGCTTGAAAGCTGCATTATAAGACAAAAAAAAAAAAAAAACCTAATGAAAATCACAAAAAAAAACAATAAAATTGCTGAAATTTTAACTAAAATGAAAATGAAAACAGGAAATGCATATAAAACTCAATCAAATTACATTGGTACTAAACAAAGGCATGTTGGCATTTAAAAAAATTCTTCTCAGACACACTGGTGACTGGTGTAATTTGCATAATTAATATAAATAATTTAAAATATTCAAATGAATAATGAAAATAGAGCACAAGTCAAGCAAACTACTTACATTATATTTGTATGGTGCTTTTACTTTCTTTTTTTTAATAGCTTGAAGGCTTTATTTCCCATTCATTGTAGCTGCATGGAAAAAAACAACCAGCACCCATTATTCAAAATTTCTCCTCTTTTTTCAGTGGAAGACAAAGTCAGGTTTGGAATGACATGAGGGTATATAAATGATGACAGAATTATTATATTTTGTGAACCTTTGTTTTGAACCTGAATCACTATTGTGTCTAGTTCATTTACGTGACTTGTAAAATATAATAGCCTTGTTCTTCTTAGTGGTTTTGTTTGCAAATATCAGAGTGCTATTGCGGTGATGAACATGTCAGAGCTGGACTGACAGATCTCACAACGTAACCATACAAGACACACCTGTGAGAATATGAACAGGTTGATCAACATGCCATGTTTTTCCACCATGGTCACAGGTATGAGCTGAGCCAAAACACTGAAACTACAACAATATAGCATGATTACAGCTTGCCCATGACATAAACACCAGCGAGTGGCAAATTCAGCCACAGCACACACGCAAAAAATCCTTAATCTCTCTTCATCTCAGATTTACACATACACAAGCCAACTGTTAGCTTCTGTTTCAGCGATAGTGAGAGTTTATGCTTCACTGATGAGGGTGATTCTGCTGTTTTAAAATCAGATTATAGTTTCATTGCGACTCACCTCTGCTCTATTTCATTTATTGGCTCTTCTCTAACTTTAATTTTTCACTTGACAAAAGGGCATATCTAATTCATGACTTCCATTTAATATTCAACTCATTTTCACAAACAAAAAAAGCTGGGGACGATTGTCTGATAAATGTTACAAAGCTATTATGTCAACAAACACAATACGTCCAAAAAATGTATTAAAAATAGCCATTTACATTGAGTTTCATATGCTGAATTGAAGTAATTGGCTGGGTAATACAAGCCTATTTTACAAAAGTATGTGGATATGAGACCAGAGGACAATAAGATCTGCCAAAATCACCATCCAGTGAGCCATAAACAGTGGTTGGACACAGCTAAACCACTGCTATTTTCACATTGGTGAAGGGTCAAGCATATTACAGAACACTGTAAGTTGAGAAAACCAAAACTTACTTGACAGTCACACGTGTGGATAAGTCTTGCAGGTCTCCTGGGTGGAAAAGCTGGGCCTCTTTTAGTCCAAGCTTTGCACAGGCTTTTAAGAAGAGGCTGATGTTGTCCTGTCGACAGAGAATATGTGTCCACCTTGTGAGTTAGACAGAAGTCATATGGGAACTCTCTGGCACACGCAGTCCAGAAATCATTGCATTCAAAGTTCAGTCCAGTGAGCTGAAGCAGTGGGAGGAGACGAAAGAGGGCAGGTGGCAAATAAAAAGTGACACCACAAGAGCAAAGAATGAAGGCAGGGACATCACTGATTGACCTGTGACAGTACCTGTGAGAGCAGGAGTTTGGCCTTGGGGCGGTGCAAAAAACTTGACAGAGTGTCAACGCCACTAGTCCCCTCCCCCCACATGCACAACAGTCACACAAACACACACACACACACACGCAAACTCTCCCTTTTCACTCGCTCTAGACTAACCCAGACACATACCTACATGTGCACAAACATATAAACTCAAGCATACTCTCCCTTTTCACACCCAGAAACCGCCACTCCAATCTCTCAGCAGAATATTTGAGGAATCTTCAGGGCGGTGGATTATTTTGGAGACCGTGGTTGCCATGAAACACAGGTGACTGAAACAACAAACTATTTCCCCCGAGCAAGTGTTAAAATCGCTTGGTGGGTGGGTAGGGAAATGCTTAAATATAAAGGAAACTTGAGATTGTGTGTGTGCATTCACATACACATCCGGTATGTGGATGAATGCAGACTATCACGGCACTGATGTCGTGTTATGACATCATTTCAATTAGATTTAATCAACCATCTGGATGAGATGTTCAGAGCGAGCAGCCCACCCTTTCCTGCTTTCCCGCTTGCTCTAAAATAATCATAGGGTGCTCTGGTCTATATTTAAACAGCAAACATGCTTATTAGCAGATGGCAATGAGGAGCTGCACTTCTGAATCACCTCTTTGCTTAAACAGTTAAATCCAGGGTCATAGGTCTCACCCTGACCCTGCGTGAGGGTCAAAGTATCTATTGAAGTACGTTTCATCTGTGTTTAAAGGTGACAAATGCGTCTGAAATTCACAGAAAATGAATGTCAACAAGATGTCTCTTAGCGTTCTGTTCCTCAAACAAATCCTCACACTCCAGCAGCTTGATCAGTGTCCTTAACCTTTAATCTAGACATGCAAAATATCTAAGATATCAAAAAGTTCCACTAGTCACCTGTTTACCTGAATACCTGAATGCTAAATGTCTTGGAGTAGGTGGCTAGGAACAAAAAGACCTTTACATGGAATTTAAAATGACCTACAATTCCTTAACAGGACACGTTAATCAAACCATTAATATGTGTTAATAATTTTGCACAGATAGCTTCGGGACAGTGACAAAATCACTGGCTGGAGTGTGTCAGATACCTCTACCAATAACAATATCACCTTGCCACAGCAGAATACTTCAAATGTATAAAATTTAGGTGTATTTATTAGGTTTCACACAACAAAACAGTTACAGGTTCAATCCCAGCTATATGTGACACTGGATCTATAACTTTTGTGTCCTTGAACAAGGGACCTAACCAAGGTTGCTACAATTAGCATACTGTACATTGATTTGGGTTAAAGGTTTATGCTTCATAATATATAGAGTATTACTAATTATAAATAGATAAAATATACACATTTATGTGATCATTTAGTGAAAAGGAATTTTGCCAAAACAGATTAATAACTACTGTATGTAAATAAGTAAAAATGAAAAATCGATGGGATAAATGAGTTAGCAAAGAAATAGCATCTGAAAATCGCATAGCTTTGGGTCAAACCAACTTCATAGTAAAAATTCCTTTAATTCACTTTAGCAAGTTTTAACATTCATTAGTTAGCATATCAGAATTTATCTCAAGAACCAAATCATGCAGACATAATGATCCAGAAAGAATCTCTAACTTTACAGTCAGTGCACATAATCTTGTCAGAAATTCTCATTTAGGTATTACAATCCTCTGACAAAACCATCAAGCCTCCAGTCAAACACTGTTTTGTGACTGCTGGTTGGTTGGTTGGTTGATTATGATTTAGGAATTTGGAGGTGTTGTATACCATATATTCATATGTTATCCAGCAACATGTTGCACAGGCATCACTGGTGATATGTTTGTAATCTAAAGTATGCTAAAGTAAATTCTTGTGTCAGCGTAGATTAAGTAAGTTCTCATATGAAACGTTTTCAGTTAACTATTATGGTGAACAGGGAATAATGTGCCAGTTCATTAAAAATTGAACATTTACACATTATGGGTTTAATAAAAGTAAATAATAAAATATAAATGCTTAAATGCCCACTTTTAAGAGCAAACAAGCCTGGTGGCCTGTGGAAAATTCTATTCAAATAATCAGTTCTGCCAATTCTCCTTTCACAGTGGTGAGACTCGTTGCAAACATATCCATCCAGCTCAATTATGGGGGGTTTATGAAGGGCTACGCTCTAAGGAGTCATCTCTCTGATAAACCTCAGGCCAAAGCCCTGCCAGAATGACTTTTCTAATGTGGCCGACCAGCGTGCCTCACAAGTGTAGGCTTCCTCTCTTCAAATTGTTAAAAGGAAGATCAGCTATCCAGGGAAAAATAAGGGTAAACCACGGCTCCGGGTTTGATGGAACTATGGGAAAGTGATCCAGAGATCAGCCGAAGCCAAACCCTGAGTAGAGTTTAGCGATCCAAAGCCAGAGTCGCTACACAGTCCACAAAACCAGAGATTTCCGCTCTTGCACTAATGAGCCTTGATTTAACAAAATATAAAACCTCTGTATTAGAATGAAACTGTGTCGAACAAAAGCTAAGCAGCCAGAAGGAACAATAATGGTGCTGGTAAGATTTCAGAGCCTTGAATGAGCCTTTTCATTCTGTGGAAAAATATCTTTCATCAGTCATAAACATAGCTGGATAAGAGCATTGTGTTCTTTTGCATCTTACGGTTTGCTGGGAGGTCAGAAACAGCTCTCTTACAGACAAACTTTACAGGCTCAGCAGTATTTAGCAAAACTAAAATATACTCCAAACTATGTGTTTTTCTTTGCATGCCTTTGCTTAGCCCTTGCCATGTAAGCCCTCAATTGTGAGTT
>JAFVLL020017795.1:24705-77447 GCA_021397915.2 Tor tambroides | reverse complement strand
CCGATCCACCTGTAAAAACCAGCGACAATTAGATTCTTCTCAATAAATACATTGTAGCCTATATTTTTAATGAAACCCTTCTTGATAGCATGAAAGGAACACATGGACAGCATTCCATCCCAAATATCTCATAGAATATCTGTTCAAATAAGAAACCCATAACCCAACAGCTCCATAAATAAATGTTAAATTAGAACCACATGCAATGGCTTGAATAAACAAATACATGCAAAGTCTTCAATAACCAAACCAAATGAATAATGCATAAACACATTTGGCCAGTCTTCAAATGCAGTGTCACATGCAGAAGCACTGGTTATTAGTAAAAAACCAAACCCCACATCCATGTCCAGCACAGCATGCACTATTCACATTCACAACACAATACCAACACACTCCACACTGATTACTGATTTCTTTCCCTGAGCTGCTCCTATAATCAGGGATATACAGCAAGGCTGACTTGAGTGTGAGAAGGTAGTACAGCCTATATATCTCATCCTGAATTCTTTCATTTATGCCTATGGGGAAATTCTCTGATATTATATTAATGTGGCAGGTATCAGTAAGATATGGACTGTCTATCCCTCTGATGCAGTTTCCTAGTTTTTATGTAGAGTGCTTTGTATGTTGGTATGGTTCCTGACATGCTGTCTTTAAGAGGTCTTCAAGAGCATGACAAAATGAGAGAAAATGGTTTGTTTGCACTGATAGTGAAAAAGCAACCAAAGGTCATCATTTTTCAATAAGGTTTCATGATCTGAGGCGATGTAAGCAGCAACAATCATTGGCAATGTAACAAATTTGAATTTGTTTCATAATTTACTCATTCTTATGTCATTTCAAACAGAAACAGTACTATTTTAGTATTATTTATATAGTGTTATAGTACTCACTACAGGAAACTAAACTTCAGAAGGCTTGAAATTTAGTTGTGTGGACCATTTTTATGATATTTTATGGTGCTTTTTGTGTCAATTTTGAAGCCTGATAGCTTCAGGTCACATTAATTGTAATTACATTGGAAAAAAAACATTGAAATCAGTCTTCAGATGTCCTCCTTTTGTCATAGGTGGCTTTGGAAGAATATGATAGTGAGTAAATAATGACAGAATTGTGATTTTTAGGTGAACTATTGCACTATTTTGCACTATTTACTCATGAATTTTCCTCTACTTTTTAAAGTACTCAGACTCCTGTAGACAGCATGTCAGAGCTTGAAATGGAAGTGGACACTGCACACTCAACCCCCCTTTACCACAGAGGTAGACCAGAGAACTGACTGTGAGCCCTGCAGAGGGAAGAGCACAGAGGTTATGAGGGGCTTCAACTAGAGGGAGGAGGAGGAGGATGGCAGGATGAAGACTTAGCGGTTTACCCACAGCCCCCGAAACACAAAGCCTGAATGCACCAGCACTTGACTGATGCTGTTCTGTTACCTTGTTCAAAAAACTCTGATCTCCTTTTTAAGTTTTTCAAAGAAATGGATTCTACATGGGAGATAAAAATGTTAGAAGAAGTTGAATCTGTACAAAGGAAAAAGTTCCAGGTGCCCTGGGGAACTAGATTTAGCAATTAATGCTTAATTTTGTTTTTTATATATATATATAAACATAGTATGTGCACAGTGCTTGGCTATCTACTTTTTACTTTTGGCTAGTTTAAGTTAATAAAAAACAAGCATTCTTGTCAAGCTATGAAACAATCTCCGAAAAAGATTATTTTTTTCACAACTTTTCTGCACAACATGCATTTAATAAAAACAAACTACAAAAAAGCTTCACAGAATGTTTCCAAGCAATTAGCTGAAAAAAGTAATTTACCTTTATTATTCGAAGTCTCTGAATCCTCATGGAAACCACCATTTATCCCATTCAAACCATAATTCTGTGAAAAAAAATAAGAGGTAATCTGTTTAGTATAATAAAGAAGCATTAAACTAAATCCAAATTAAGTATCATATATAAGTGATGAATAATAGTCTGCTTACATTGCCAGACTGTGAGCTGACATTGACAGTTTTCACGACCATATCCTTGGTTTGTTGGGATGTGAAATCCAGGTTGGTGCCGAGGTATGGCTCAGAGGGACCTAGAGGATCCAGACTGGTCAGATTGATGGTCTTATGGCTTTTAAATGGAAGGGAAGGTAGGTCTCTGCCCCAGTCTGATTGTGGCATGTCAACAAAATCATTTATTTCAAAAACACAGAATGAAAACAGATGTATGACTACAGACATAATACTATATTCTAAATAGTGGGGATGAAAGACAGACCACCTTCCCCTGCCATGCAGTCAGAATGAGCTCCACACACAACAGGTTTACAAACAAGCATACAGATACCCTCTGATCTGGCTTCAGTCACAAACTATAAGCCTGCTAGTAAACACTGAAAATATGAATCTCTGATGTTATCAAGAACCACAAACTTTAGAAACCAAGATAATGAGAAATAATGCACACTGCTTAGGAAGAAATAAAGGCATACCACATATACTGTAGACACCAGGCCAGGGAAAAGTAGACAATAAAGGAATAGATCACCCAAAAACTATTATAGTTAATAGGTGTTAGTTCAGTGGAACACATAAATAAAAGATGTGCTCCACAAATAAAATAAAATCTGATTTTTGTGCACACTTTTTGCAGCTTGACAGTTCACTATATCAGTGTAAAATATAATGTAAGCATTTTTTATGCACTTCACAGAAAAAAAACAGGTGGAAATATGTGTGACATAATATATAATAATGTATATATAGTATAAGATATATAATAATGACAGTACTTCATTTTTTATTTTTATCTTTTGAGTGAACTTTTCCTTTAAAAGAAAAAAGTGAACAAAGAAAACCAGCAACCAATCACACAACTGACAAACATAAGTTGATACACTATGTGCACATTACTACTACTGTATATTCTATCTTTAACTACAGGGTCAATCCAGAACAGAGGAACCTAGTGTGCTATATGCGTAGCAAAGTGTCTGGTAATGCTATTTCTGCTGCTTTTGGTTAACTTTGGAAGCTTTTTCCAGGCCTCTTGTGGTTATTTACTTAGGTGAATTCTGAGAGTGCTGCACTCAAAGAGGTGGTGTAGACTTACTATTCTTGCCATGTCTGCGGATGTCCATAAGCAGACTACCCTGCTGCAAGGCCTCCTCCATACTGGTCTTCCACTCAGTATAGCTCATGTCTGCCACTCTGTGGCCGTTCACTGTAAGGATCTCATCTCCAACCTTCACTTGACCAAGCTCCGCTGGGCTGCCTTCTCACACACATCCCACACACATAATCAAACATACAATTTTCTTAACTAAAAGTAATAACAGTGCCAAATGCCAAATGAACCTCTAACTGTGATTTAGATCAAATTTAGCATCTCAAACAATACATTCATGTAAAGTTTGTTGATTTTGTTTCATTGCTGTGTTGGGCAACTAGAGGTTCATCAGAATCAACCTAGAAAAAAAATCTGCCCTATATACTGTAGCAGATGCTCTCTGAAGCTGCAGGTAGAGCCTGTACTTTATGCTTCATTAATTCACTGTGCAGCACATGAGATCTAAGGATTTTATATGTTTCTTTTACCTGGAACTACAGATTTGACACGGACTCCCGTGGAGTCCCAGTTGCTCTGGAAGCCAAAGTCCCGGCTACTGTTGGGTTTCTGGTTCAGGCTGATCCTCATCTCACTGTAGTCCACCTGGAAGACACAGATAGGTCAGTTCTACACAGAAAATAAAGTGATTTGGTTTTCTGGAGTGTGCCACTGAGATTTATTGCCATAAAATTTGGATGGGACAACATTTACATCCAAATGGTCACAAAGGGCAACCCAGACCCCAAAGTGTAGCTTTAAAATGCTTAAAAGATCTGGATTAAGTCAAGATTTAAGGAATATAAAGTGCTTGTGTATCTGTCACTGTGAATGGAATTTACTTTAGCTTTAGAAAACTGAATATAGTTGCAAGTGTGTAGGTGAGATTTGTAAGTTGAGAGTCTTGCTGTACCTCATTAGAAGGGATGAGCGGGGATGGAGATTTGGGCAGGGGGGACACCCTCTTAACTGGAGGGATAGGAGATGGGGTTTTCTCCTCTTCCTCCTCTTCATCACTGCTTTGCACAGGACTTTCCTGGGAAATATCTTCATCCTCTTTCACATACTGAGCATATCGGTTGGAAACTGTAGTTTTCTTGAGGTTATCTGTCTCTCCATTTGTACGCTTAAGAGAGTCGTCCACCTAAAAGGTTTTTAACACATAAGTATTTTCGCAATCAACCTGAACTCTATTTGAGGTGTATTCATTCCTTGCTGTTATATTTAATAATGTAGAATAGATCATGACTCATCATTTTAAACATGAGATTAGTTTGTTTTAAATGTCTCAGAGGAATGGAGTGCTACACTGCCAATCCACTTTTTTAGAGGCCCTGATGTGATTTTGCCTCATTCATTTATTATATGATGTGAATCAAAAAAACTTTGATTTGAAGCAAAAAAGTTTTCGAAAATCAGACAAACAGGCAAAGGTATAAAAATGCAACTTAACAGCTTTAGTAGTTTGATAGCATTCAGAAATTGACTCGATTACGTCATTCTCGGTGCTTTATGGGAGCAAGTGGACACTAAAGAGTACTTTTAGTGCTATTTGCTTGTTTTGATTCCCTAATTTTTTATTTTTTTTGCAGATAAATGGGTAATGCAGTTTGTCACCAGGAATTCCGCTGTTAAACACAGTTATTAAAAAAACTTACAATAATGCTAGCCAACAACAAAAGCATATACCATTAAATAACAGCCTTGTTACTCACAGTTGGTGTGTTTTTATAAGTTATCGTTAAAAATCTATGGAGAAAATTAATGAATTTTTACATCCAGAACCAGATTGTTGCACAAATCTGACTTCCACTTAATGGTTTTACTCTAGGTGCATAATTTTTTAATTACATCATTATTTCATTGTAAACTGATCACAACTATGGCAAGTAGCATAAAGTTCTCACAGAAGTTTATTCACTAAATAAAAGCCAATCAAACAGGTCTTGATGTCTTGATGACCACTCACCGTGAGCGCTCTGGGAAGGGAGGCGATTCGATTGGACTGTGTGCCGAATGGCCTGGGCGTGACTACAGAGGTGAGTCTTGCGCTATCTGATCTCTGGTAGCTCCTGGGGAGGGAGGCAGAAACTTGAGCCAGCCCAAACTGCTTTGTATCCACTGAATTGGGTTTATACAAAGAGCTCATGGGGCCGCTGGAGTTCTCGACTGGCTTAGTGTTGCTAATCAACTCTGAGCTGTTGAGAACGCTGCTGGTTTTACTGATGCTGGTGGGCTTGATCAGGCTGGTGTTGCTGCTGGACAACGCAGGAACTGGATCGTCCAGAAGGCTTCGGGTCGTTGTCTGGCTCTCCTCAATGTTGTTATTCATTTTCAGTGGGATATCTGGGCTGGGGCGATCACGTCTGGTATGAAAATCTGTCTGATCTGATGCCAGAGTGCCAGCGACAGGTTCCTTTTCTCTCCGAGATGGTACGGAGGGTATTGAAGGTTTGTCCTTGGGGGCGTAAGGGGTGTCAATGGTGTAGCTACGTGCTGGCAGAGTTCTGCTTCGTGGTGCAGATTCTTCGAAGACATCATCAGAGACGGAGTTAAAGCTGTCCCTGTAGCTGCTTTGCTGTCGGCTCTCTCTGAAAAGGGGCGGGAGTGAGAGAGGCAGGACAAGAACCGCGATTAGATTACACTTTTACACTGAGCAGATGATGGATCAGAGAAAGTAGAACAGTCTGCACTCTCCACACTAACAGCAGACAACACAATGACAAAAACATAGACATTTCAACATTTCATCATTAATAAAATAAAATATTAAATGAAATATTAAATTCAATTCATGAAATATTAAAAAATAAAACATTAAATTAAAAATGAAATATACAGTTTTGTACTGTTTAAGCTTCACACAACTACTTGATTTAATGTATGTTCACCTCTCATCCTGCATGTCCTTGAAGGTCTTTGATTTCCTGATGCCGCCTGATGTGATCTGCTCAATCTGCTCTCTCTCCTCTTTCTTCTTCACAATGTCAGAATTCACACTCTTGCGCTTATTCTTCCACCTTGTGAGATCCTGCAGGGACGAGGAGAAAGACGCTCAGCCTCCATAACTGGAGCACAGGTGCTTATTCATAAGTAGTAACGGTAGGAGGGACAGTTCAGGGGAAGGGTGGAGAGACACGAGGACAGATTGAGAAGTGAGGGAGGACTAGATTTTGCCGGTGTCCTATTTTGCCTGTTTGGCTCCACCCGACTCTTTTCCCGTGTGAATTAGGGGCCGTATATGACCTAAATGCTGTACTGAAGCTCAGTCCAACCACATCCACACTTCAAAGTACCACTGAACAGTTACAGACTACAGTTACTTATTATTGATGTGATTGTGTGGCTTGAAGTTGAGGTGAGGAAATCTTACTTGTCTCAACTTTCATTGAACCACAGGCCAAACAGCTGCAGCTATAAACATGATCAGTAACAAAACCTTGTGATCTGATACTCACATCTTGCCACTTATCCTCATTCTCCTTCAACCGAGCACGCATCTTCTGCATCTCTTCAATTCGCAACTCCATCGACACGTTGCTGAAGTTCATCTCAGTGTCGGTGATGTCGCTCACTGATTTGCTCCTGAAAACAGATGTTTTTCCAAAAACATTAGCAGTCAGGAAAAAAGCCATGCATTACGATGGAAAAACGATTTAGTGGATTGTAGCCATTCGGCCTTTTGATATGAGTAAAAGTGTTACATGCTCTCATCAAACAATTATACATAACAGAAATTTACAAGATAAAATACTGAAAGGTTAGTAAAACAGCAGGCACGTTCCAAATATTCTTCAAGCCACAATTAGTTGTCTTAATAGACAACTAATGAGTTGTCAAAAATGTTATGTGGCAACTCAATGGGTTAGTATTTCATGAGTGACCTGTTCAATCACTTTCATTCACGTGTCTTACCTGTGAGAGCACAAAACTTCTGCATTACAGAAATACCTTGTGCTTTTGGATATTTCCAGAACAATATGATTGACACAGATTTGAATTAAATTAGCCAGCAGTGTGTGTGTCTGTAGTCTACACTGCTGAAAATTTTTAGGCAGCAGCCCATGGGGATCAAAGCATTGTGAGTACATTGTGAGTGTCAGTGCTTAATGTAGGGGAGAGCAGAGGAAACAAAGGCCTACGCAGCATCCGTGACCACACACACACACACACACACACACACACACACACACACACACACACACACAAACGTGCTGTGCCTGCACAAGGCCACAACTCACCCTTCACTACCAGAGCTTTTCTGGAGCAGTCTAGGGAACCAAAGAGAACCACAACAACAACATAGTCATATATTGGTGTGACGATTAACGGTTTTTATTGACTGACCAATAAAGACCAGTAATGTGTTGTATGCTCACCAAGTCTGCATTTATTTGATCAAAATACAATAAAAAGAGCAAAAATGTCAAATTTGATGCAATTTAAAATAAAACTGATTCAATGTTAATATACTGACTGATGACAAAGCTGAATTTTCACAACAATAACATTTTAAATGTCTTCACTGTCACTTTTGCTCAATTTAATGCAACCTTGCTGAATAAAAGTATTAATTTCTTCAAAAACATTTTAACTGATCCCAAACTTTTAAACGGTAGCCAAGAGCTTAGTCACACCACTACATCTATAATCGAGTGCATAATAAGTGTTTTTTTTAACAGAACACACAGTCATGCTTCAACATTAGGTTAATTCCCTGATTACAGACCCAGCTGCCTGACATTTAAAATGTGCAAACAATATTAAGTGTCAGTTGTAACTTGGTTTAGGTGCAGTTTAAGGTGGAATGACATCATTGGAAACTTGTAGAATTCCCCACCAATCCCAGTGTGGTTGCTCTTTTTAATGCCCTGACATTACATGGACTCTGATCAAATGAAATGTTGTACTTGGGGTTCAAGTGGTAGGTGTGTTTCCATGGTCACATAAGTGTAAGTTCCAGCTTTCACAGGATCACAAGGGTGTGGGGAATTTGGAGCTAAAGCGCATTGTAAGCTACCTCGTAAAGAGTGAATGTGTCTGAATAGATTATTTATAGACATTGCTCAGGTTTTAAAATTCCACCACAGCATAGCTAGATACACTAGCACCATATAAAGCCTGTTAGGAGCCTTTTACTTAAACGAAAGCCACAGCAATGGATTCTGTACGATGTATCACTTTCTTAGATGCATTCATCACCAGAATCAGTCTTTTTATTAAACACAAACAAAATGCAATTCACAGGCAATTGATCAGTCTCTGCAAAGACAAAAAAGGTCTGTCTTTATGGCAAAAAAAACAAACACTTTCTTTGGTGTTCAAGTAAACAAAGTTAAAAACCAAATAAATAAACCATTTATCCACCTTCCAGACTTAGTTTGTATAGGTAAATAACTAGAATAATAATAAACTGCATAAAACGGCAAAATTATTTGTACTACAAACCAGTGTATTTATGATTACACCAATAAATTAAAATTATAATGATAACAAAAACCAGTTTGCAACATCAAGGAGTATAAAGTATTGTTTTTGTTCAGTTAAAATTACTGGAAGGGACTGACACCATTGCATACCCGCTCTTATGTTAAAAATAGGGTGGGTAAAACACAGCATGGATCAAATTTCAATGCTGAGAACCATTTTGACACTAAGACTTCATGCACAAATTGCACAAACCAAAAAGAAGTTCAAATTTTGAAGCCAGTCCAACATAATTCAAGTGAAAATCCAAATATCTACCTGTTACAATTATTCATCAAGTGGCAGGTCTCATGCAATCAAAGTCACACCCATATTAAACTCACAAACATCTGTTATTGCCAGTATCAGATCATAGTTAACACGAGAATGGGAAAAGTACACTGCAGCTGAAATCATGATGACAAGCACACACAGGCATTTCTGCAGGCTCAGAAACCTAACCTCTCCACCATCAGCCTCTTCCGGTATCGCACACGGCTGGCCTCTCTGATGGCTTGCCATTTCTGCATATCTTCCTCACTGCAAGAGAAAGAAACTCCAGGAGCTTCTCTTTCCATCTTTCCTTGGGTGTTTAAAGCTCTTAGCTTCCTAAGCAGCATATCATCTGCCTTCTGGTGCTGTTCTGCTCCGTGTTTAATCTCTGGCTTGGGTTTGTGCTGTCTGGGTTCAACTGGGTCACACATCAGTTTGGCCTGCAGTTTTGGTGGCAAAGCCCAAGCCTCTGGAATAGGAACAGGGTGGTAGTTATCAGGGGCCCCAGACAGAGGACGATAACTGATTTGCTGTTGAGCCCTTCGAAAAACCACATCGTCTTTTTCAATGTCAGGATAAACGGGTTCACCCTCACGGCGGGGCTGAATTACCACCATGACGTCGGCCTCCGATCTGCGGCGAGGCACCAGGAAGTTACCATACTTCAACTTGGCCAGGTCATCACTCGAGTGGAAGGTATTTGTACGACGTGTGAACATATCGTCATTTTCCAAATCAGGCAGGATGTCGGCAGAAACGTTGTATGGGTCGTTAGGGTGTTCACGCCCAAGGAGGGGACGCTTTTCACATTTTATGAGTCTGGGGCCAGAGGTGGGATCCGGTCTGGGCCAAAAATCAGGGGGCTTTAAATTATGCAGCACAGCAGTCTGCTGAGCAACCGTAAGAGGTTGTGTTTGAGAACTGTGGTGAATGAAAGGAGAAAAGAGCAAAGAAAGGATTCAGAACATGCAAGGGGACAGTAGGAGAATGCAAGTGTAAGAATCAGTAAGCAAGAATAGTGCATGCAGGAGGATGCAACTAACCATGTGATATATAAGTAACAGCAGCATTATGCAATTTCTATTTGCTCTGGATTTTTGGAAAAGCAGCAGTGTGAGCACTCTGTCACAAAATACTAAGAAGTTATATTTGCTAAAAGTTAAATACTTGAACAGTAAGTAGTTTTAAAAATCTTGATGCAGGCCACACAACAGTTCATAGCGACCATGACTGTTAAGGCTGGTTCACACAAAGCATGATCACTACAATTGATAACTTTAAAGTTTAAATAATAACTGCTCTAATTTCTTGAGAATAGCGAAGTAGTCCACACCACAACTATAATGATAACAACAAAGAGGAACAATATTATTGGAATCACATTCAGAACAATATTTTTTTTCCAGTTTATGAATGATAAAAACATTGAGTGCCAATCAAAATCTATCTGACTTTAAAGTGTTTGAGCATTTAAAGTGGCAAATGACATAACTACAGTGCAACTACACTTATAATAAACAGAATCTTGTTATGTGTTGGTGTCAATCATGCCAATATATTTATTATACATACTTATTGTTTTTGGTACGAACAGGCTTTGATGCTCCATAAATGCACCAAAATAGAGCTATAAATGTGGTCCATACAATGCATTCATAATATTTCACATCTTCTGAAGCTATATTATAGCTTTGTGTAAGGAAAAGGCAGAAATTTAAGTCATTATTCACTGATAATCTTCCCCTTCAAGTCAGCTGTGGCAAATCATTCAAGGTCTGAACCAGATCATCAGTGTTTGTGAAGCAATTGATCAGTCAGATTTCTAAACTGAATCAGCTGTATTCACTGAAAAGACTCAAAGAAAATTGACACATTCACTGATCCGGTTCTCAAATTCAACTCACTGACTCATTATATTATATACTGTAGTCTCAATTGTTTTTGAAGGAATAGCTTAATGGAGGGCCTTATTGGATAGCTTTGTCCTCTTCTCACACAAATCAAGGGCTTCACTTGTAATGAGTTGCATGAACCACTTTCATTGCTATGAACAATGTTTTTGGAAAAGAGCAGCATAAAGATTCATCTTTTTGGGTGAACTGTCCTTTTAACATCCCTGAATTATGTGAATATTGATAATATGCTGACAATTCTCACATTTCCATTTGGATACAAATGCACTTGTTTGGTGAGATCACTAACATTCATGATGATGATTTCGAATAAAAAAAACACTACATGCTAGTAAGCACCAGTTCATACATTTATTAGAACATGAGGAGAAGCTGATTAGGGGAAGTGAGCAGATGTCCAGTCCTAATGCATAAAGGGCTGTGATAAGGACCTGAGTGTGGAAGTGAGGCTGGACTGAGCGAGGCCTTCAGGTGCATGGGAGTGAGAGGGAGGGGGTTCAGACTGAGTGCGAGAGAAAGTAGGTACAGAGAGCCAGGGGTTGACGTCACCGTCTGATTCTTCAGAGGACGAACCTGACTTCTTGTGGCTGGAAAATGTGAGGTAAAAGAGCACAGAGAAAGACAGGGTAGAAAGGTTAGCAACCATCACCACAGAGAAGACAGAGAGGTAACAGAAGCCTTAGTGATAAAGTAAATAAGCCAAAAAGAAACCTCAGGGTTTACAGTGCACCAAAAGTATTTGGACATTTAAGCCACACTTAAAAATATATGAAAGTATAAGCAAAACTGATGTACTGCTCAAAACCAAGACAAAAACTGACACAAAATTTGGACACTTAATCGTTGGTTGATTTTGTAGAACACATCCATATAACAGGTCTAGCACCATTTGTTTGCAGATTCCACATAATTTTGTAATGTATTTTTTATCTATGCAATCTACAAATTTAAGTGTGACCTAAGTGGCCAAATACTGTACTTTTTTAGAGTCAGCATATTGCCAGACATGTCTTTACAGTGTATTAGAAATTAATATCTGAACACTTAATGGACTGATTGAGAAGGCTAGGAATTGAGAAAAGGTTCTTATTTAGATTTCATTAAAAATACTGTAAATGCAATTTTTTAATAATTTCATTTTAATTTTTGAAAGATTTTGATGAACAGTTGCCAATTTTAATAAATATGAATAAGTGATTTATTTTGATTTTATTGTTCTGTTGAAATCTACCACAGCCTCTTATTGGAATGAATGCAGTAAGAATGGAATATTTTCCGTTCTTTCTTCCTCAAAATTATGAAATATTGTCAACAAAACATTTTGAACCAGAGAATCTGAATCTCTGTTAAGAAGCAGAATCATTAATAATTCCCTTCCCTTCTGCTCATCTGATATATCATGCATATGTCGGAAAATTATGTATTCCTGGAGTTTTCAAATTTTTATTCATTTTAGTTATTTACAGTATGTTTTTTTTCTCTTTTTTTGCCTCAGTACTGGACAGACCTGAAACCTTGGATCTTCCTGTACCAAGGCCGGCGCTGGGAGCCCAGTTTGATCTTCTTCACGTGTGCATCCTCCTCAGGTGTCCAGAATTTGGGCAGAAATTTATCAAAAGGCACTGTTACAGATGGTTGAGGCGTCAGGCCTACTTTACGGGCATAAAGATCATCTTGAAGAGGATCGGCATAGCCAAACTCGTCATCCTCTTCTTCAGAGTCATCATAAACGCAGACACCAGCCAATACAGGTCTCCTGTAAGTCCTCTGAAGAGGCTGTGACTGACTGCTGCTCAAAAGACAGCCATTTTTGTTACATACTGCCAATGATCAATACACATCAAACCATCCACGATTAACAAGCACAGCAAACCAAATAAAAAGCAAACATTGAAAACAAAATGTTTCAAAAAGTCCACACTATAGGCTGAAAATCAAGCGAAATAAAGACATCACAGCAATGAAGAAATCCCACAGTTAGCACTGATAAAATGGCAAACAGATGCATGTCAATGATGCCAGTTCTGACCTGAGATGGGTCAGTGTCTGCCGGGACACATTACTGACAGCCACCTGTGACCTGGTAGTACACGGGACAGCAGTTGCCTCCAGGTGGCTCATGGGTAAGGCAAAGTTGGCCGGAGCGACAGGGGAGGGGCTGTGAAATCTACGACTAGCGAGGTCATCTAGAACCACGTCGGGATCCGGTCGGTCTGCATCTGAATCACTGCTCTCATACTGATAGGCCAAAGACGGGTGAACAGCGGTCTGGAATTTCAACCCGGCGATAGATGAAGGGTCTGAACCTGCCCTCTCATGACTGGGACGGACCGCCAGTGATGGTCACAAAAGCACAATGCCAAGATATAGTGGGAAAAATAAGCACCGGCAAAGACAAACCAATAATGGAGGAATGTAATGATAATGAATCTAGAAAAAGTGAATGACCAATAGTTCACATTCAAATCTTTTGATTGCAGATTTCAGAGCACACTGTGACACATTGTTGAGTTCTTTTAAAATTCAAGAGGATTTAAACATTTTTTTTTTCTCTGCACAAAAATCTGAGAAGCTGGAGACTAAAGCTGTTTTTGCTATCATTTTAATTTCATTGCTGTCTAGGACAGAAACTTGTGGATTTTCTATCCTGTGGCCTCCTTAGAGAAAGGACAAACTTACAGAAAACATTTTTCTGCGAGAATGATCTGGATAACATCATATATCATTGGTCACCTTTCACCAAAGTAGGTGAATATATGCCATCCATTGAACCCCCCCGATGATCTATATAATGTAGACTTGCATTACCTTGTAAAAGTGCCATCAGCTTCTGTGTACATAGGGCTAGCCCAGCTTTTTCTGTCTTCATCATTTCGCTCTGCACGTTTCTTGCGTAATGGTGCTGGAACGTAGCCTGACTGCTTGTCCTTTGATGGCAGAAACTGATTGTACTGAGTGATGGTCTTAGGTGCTATGACCAGTGAACGGCGGTATTCTTTAGTTTCTGACATCATGAAGTTCAGATCTGCTTCAGGGTCACTGCCACAACCTGGAGAAACAGCACAGAGAGCCAGGAGTGTGAGCTATAAACACACACACATGCACCCATGATTGTTTTTCTATCCCGGTGGGGACTTTCCATCGACATTTATTGTTTTTATACTGAGCTAATGATGTTTTCTAACCCATAACCATAAACCCTAACACTTTACAGAATGTAATGGAATAACTTTTTTGAATTTTCAGATTTTCATTTAATGTATTTATGAAGTTGTTTTTCTGGGGACTGTCGGATAGTCCACACAATGTAGATGAATTCACTTTTTACTATCCTTGTGGGGACAAAATTTGATTCAGACAAAACACCGTGTAAAAATGAATGTTATTCATCAGAATCTATTTTACACACAAGTCTCACCAAATTTGATTATATTTATCTTAAAGCAAGAACTAAACTAAACTAAAAAAAACTATTTGCCAATAGGATAAAAAAATAAGCTTCACAGTAATTCATATAATTATAAAACATTACCATTCAAAAGTGAGGGCTTAGTAAGATTTTTTTTTTTTTAAATATATCATTATTTTTTTCAGAAAAGATGCATTAAACTGATGAAAGGAAATAATATTTTTTTTAAAAAATGTTGTTCTTGTGAACTTTCTATTCATTAAAGACTCTTGAAAAAAATATGCATTATGTTTTACACAAAAATATTAAGCAGTACAATCATTTTCAACCGTGATAATATTAGAATGGTTTCTAAAGGACCTTTTGACACTGAAGACTGGAGCAATGGCTGCTGGAAATATATCTTTGCCATTACAGGAAGAAGTTACATTTAAAAATAGTAAACAATTATTTTACATTGTAATAATATCTGACAAAATTATTGTTTTTACTGTATTTTTGATTAAATAAACACAGCCTTGCTAAGCCTAAGAGACTTCTTTCAAAAATCTCTAACTTTTAAATGGTAGAATTCTCAGAAAATTTCTTCATTGTCCAAATATAGACAACAAGACAACCTTTTTTTTTTTCTTTTTTTTTCTGTAGCGCACTCATGCGCATACTTCTATGTAGTAAACATGGCAGTGTGAAGCAACTGACTCATTGACAGGTCAGTGGGAAAAAGAAAAAAAATGTCTCACTGTAGTGAACATGTGGAAACCCCAGAACACTAATTATATCAGCTGCTAATTACATCAGCACCTTCCTCATGAGCTGCAATTGAGCCCCTGAGACCATGACGAAGTAGAAAGCTGCTAATGCCACTGAAACGCAACCATGCAGAAGAGTATGAGTGGATGGAAGTTTGCACTTTCCATCAAAACATTGTCACAGTCAGCAAAATATAGCTCATGACAAAAGCCTTAAATGGTATCACTCATACACCACTAGAGGGCACCAAGCATTGGTTTTGATAGGCAAGAGTTAAAAAATAAATTACACTGCAGCTCAAGTAAAGTTTCTATTTTCTGTGGCACTTCACAGCTTATTTCACTTGCTCTGCTTGAGTGTTTTTTTTTTGTTTTTGTTTTTTTTGTGGTCCAAAAAGTCAAAATGAGAGACCAAACTTCACTTTCATACAACTACTCATCTCTGACTGCCTCAAAGTCAAGTTAGAACACACAAGAGAGACTTTAAGAGACTGAAGAGTCTTACCCTCGCTGCTTCCTTTGAGTGTAGCGTCTGAGGATGTGCTGTAAGTTCTGGAGCCCAGTGAGCTGAGGCTGTCTAGAGAGTCTTCTCTCCTGTGTCCGGCTCGTAGTGGGAAGAGCTCTTCTTTCTCTGAGTACCAGCTATCTCTACAAGAGCTGTTTCGTATGCTGCCCTGCAGTGATGTGCAATCCTCTAGTGTCTGTCAAGCACAAGGGTGTGAGTGTGAGGGACCAACACACAGCATGCACAAGGGAAAAACACAAACAACAAACACTGCATACAGCCTCCATCAGTGCATAAACACCGTCTTGCTCATGAGAATCTGTTGTCTTTTCCATTGCAAGTCATGCCACTGAAGCTGATCATGTACGTAGAAGTGTTTAAACTCTATTCTGATATTGATGTGTATTAACAAAAAGATTTTCATGGCTATTTCTGACTACAATAAATGAAATATGCAGAGTTTTAAATTTAAATGGCAGGTGTAATGATAAAATAATTTTGATGGGACTTCTATAATAATATAATAAGCATGGAAAAATTCTGTTTAAATTCAAATAACAATTCAAATTCAATTTTTTTTTCCATATGCAAAAGTCAGTATCAAAGCAATTAATTGCTACTGGCTCACTGTTCCTTAATATTTAGTTAAACCATGAGACCAGCCTGCTGCATTCTTAGCAAGATATTTTAAATACCAGAATGGATATAAATTGAGATTTACATGGTCAGCTAGTCTAGAAGAATCCACGGTATTCAAGCACTACAATTTAACATCTAAAAGTAAATAGTCAAATACTGCATAATGTCAATACATATCTTACCTTATATAGTGCTTTGCCAAGTAATCCCTCGAAAGCCTTTAGTTTTAGGTAAGGTCCATTATAAAAAGGATCAGCATGTGCCTTTCTGCCCAACCAGTATATGGTGATCAGAACCTAGGAAACAAATCAACACAACTGTATTAGAACACATTGCAACAAAGATATGATTCAGTGATAAAATCCAAAGCTACTTCATCCCTGGCTACATGCTGAGATGTCAACATGTTAAATCACATTACAAGATTAAAAGCCATTATATAACCTGGCCCAAAAAAACATTAGGACACTTTTTAAGTGCCGTTAATTGTGGCCAGTGTGTATTTGAGAAAAAACATTTATTTCATAATGATATTTCCCCCTATTTTAAATTCTTATTATCCAATGAAAGGTTAGATTTTTCTGAATTTTTTAAATAAAAGATCAAAAGGATTAATAATGCAGATTAATTTTCACAGCCTTCTTTGATCATATTTACCAAGGGTGCCAATATTTTTGGCCATGACTGTATATTATGGCCTGCATATTTTGTTCAGACATTCCCACTTCATTTAAGCTGGTTTAAACCCCCTTTGGGCCACTGCATTTGTTCTCAAGAGAGGTGTCTTGAGCAGCGTACTTGAGTTTTAGATAAAGCCTCTTGAAACGCTACTATTATATACTGCCACTGAGCTACTTTAAGAGATAAACAGACAACCACAAACCACAATATGGAAGCTGCAAAGTGAGCATTTTATTTGACACTGCCCAAATGAAGCCAGACTCCTAAAACTCACAGCATAGTCCAAATGAACAAATTAGGAGATAAACATGAGCAATCCAAATAACTTACATTTTTGAGCCTCCTGCTGCTCTCCTGGTGCCTGTAGAGGAGAAGAGGTGTTTGGTTAATCACTCACAGCCTGGGAAAACGACAATAAAAAACAGTGGGCATGTTTTGGGTCTCTGTGTGCCCTGGTGAATGAGCTAGAAGGTGAAAGCACAATCCCATCAGGCCAGCTCCCGGTAGCTCTATACAAAAGGATACGCACTGAAAACACGTTCACTCAAACAACCCGATGAACAACAGCTAAATAACCCTACTAAAACTAGCTCCATTCTAAACTGACAGTATATATTTTATGTCAGAAATGCGACAAGCACATAAACAATAAAACAACGATAAGACACAGTACATGTACTGTGTATGTTCTACTTTTGTCACCTTCTTGTCCTTCACAGGTTATTTATGAGCACTGTCCCATAAGGTAAAGACCAAATAGGATCACAATAAAAATACCAAATTCCTCTATGTAAAACATCAATGGAATTTTGAACCTAAGATCCTTGACATCCTGTTGCCGTGTGTGTAACTGAGGTATTTTCTTCTCTAATGTTTTGACCAAGGAGATTATATAATACTTCAGCCATTTGCTCTCTGAATTGGAGGTCCCATGCTTACTAGTTAAAACTTTGACTTGCTTTTCCCTGCATCTTTTAGCCTATGCCTTAACATGAAATAACATAAATATAAACATAAAATTACACCCATTTCCCTAGAGATATAAACAATACAATACAATGACACTGGGAGGACCTGCACTGTAGGTACATACCATCCTGACACAACAGAGCACATTCTTACAGTACTAACAATACATTCTCAAAGTCAGTACAATACATTTTAGCTGTGACAGCCATGATGCAAGATTTATGACACAAGCTACAGTGTTCAACAGCTGAGAGGTTGGAGAGTGATTATGCTAGTCAGCGACCTGTGTGTTTTTCAAGCTGGTGAACCTGTATGACATGTTCAACTTGCCGAATGAAGGCGTTCACTGCTCCCGATAGCAACAATTTATTGCTCCAATAAAAGACGTAAGAGGAAAAAAAAAGTATGTGCCTGACATTGGAACAAAGTCCACATTTACAAAGCTGCTGGAAAAAAAAAATGTCAAGAACATTCTGCCTTAAACGCTTGTTACCTAATGACAATTTATGAGCCCTGAAAAAACCAAAGGACTCTTGGTTGGGTGAGAAAAGATAGTACCTCAAGGGTGTATTTTGGTTTCATGTGATCAGCTGTTCACTCATATGAATATGAGATATTTATTTATCAGCAAATCCTATGTGGGGAAAAAAAGATCAAAAGATTTTATCTAACGGAGAAGGCACTGATCTTGAAAGGGAAAGCTAAATCAGCTAAATCAGCATTTCTGATCCAATCTGATAACAGAGAACGAAAAAAATGAAAATTCTGTCATCACCTATTCACTCTTAAGCTGTTACGAACCTATATGACTTTATTCTGATGAGGATTTTTTTGAAAAATGTTCTACTGGTGCTTGTTTTCCTTGCAATTACAATGACTGAACTTTTCAAACATTAAAAAGAATGCAAACACACCACAAACCCACAAAATTCATCATAAAAGTAGTCAACAACACTTACATTTTGGCCTCTTCTTCACAAAAAATCTATAATATGTGGCTTTGGCTTTGCAAGATATTCAAATAAAGCACATGGACCACTTTTCCTAAAACTTTTTTTTGAGCTTTTTTATTATTTTGGAGCTTCAAAGCCTCTGTTCTAATTCATTATACTGAAAAGAGTGGCCAGTATATTTATTAAAAATTCACTTTCAAATATTGACTTTTTGGGGTGAACGACCCCTTTAAGTTTGTTATGTTAAAAAATAAAAGTAGTGGCACTGGTGTTTAACAGCCGCTCACGCCACTCTTAATTCTCCATCCTTTAGTAAGAGAACTGTGGCTGGAACATTCCAATTGCAACAGCTCATTTTTCTACTCAAAACACTGTCAGACATAATCAGAGACAAATGCTTTTCAATGGGGTCTCTATTCACACAACAGACTTTAAATGCTTTGAACTAATGCATCTAAACAAGTACAAGACTGCGTCAAATTGCTTAATCACCCGTCTGTTCCCAAGACAAAAGAAAAAAAAATGTTGTTTGCAATAATGACAGTTTGTGATAATATAATGTTTGCACTGTTACATTCTCACAAAAGAAAACATCAACCTGCTGCATTCTGTAATATTTGTGTGTAATGAATTCAGAATCAAAGCTACATTCCCAAAAGCTGTTTTGTTTTGTTTTTTCTGGTAGTTTTAGGGCCTGAAGGTACAGTCAGCGTCATAAACAAGTGCTGTACTAGCCCGTGGGAAAGTCACATTGACATTTAGGATGTGTCTCTCTCTAGAAACCAAACCATTTCTGTCTGTGTGATTATTGTGTCATGTCAAAGTAGAACACAATAGAAGTTTCTAAATGATACTATGCTGTTTCACTCTAAACAATGTCCAAACCACAGAGGCTCATACAGATGTTGTGCAGTGAAAAAGCAGGCTAGTCTACAATAGCGATAGAATATTGCCTACGCATAATCTAAAATACTTACACATGGACAAAGTCCAGCCCTCAGTTACACAATATCCAAGACATATTTCTGGAATTTCCAAATCTTCAATATCGAAATGATTCATGTCCATAAAAATGCAGTAAAGACCTGCCAGTCCCTTTTGGGCAATGCAATAAAATGACGCAGTGACAATGGTCGGGCAGGTTCATGACACATCAACACCCCTTATTTACAAAGCCTAATACTAGAGGGTGTGTGTGCATAGTTGGGATATTAAGAGCTCACAGCCCAGTTCCGTAACATTCAGCGGGTAAAGAATGTTCCTGGTTTTATGAACAAATGCTAATAATGAGTCATGTCACATTGCATCAATCTTTCTTTGTCTTTACTTTTTATAAAGTCTTCACTCACAGCCCTATGATACAACATAAACATTTCAATGGAGGAGTCAGCTGTGATTGATTTAATGCCTCCCAAAAGACTTGATACATCCTTATCCGAATCACCAGCTTTAATCCACAAGTAAACATTTTAAAGATATAATTTTCACTAGCCTGATGAACGTGTCGAACAAACGCAGCTCTTGTTTGTCAGTGTGGACAATTGAGTAATTCACAGTGTACCAGTGTTCATGTCACAGACACCACTGATACCATCCAGTACCACACACCACTGAGAAAATAACCTATTCATTCTCCCACAACTCTTATAATGAAAATCTTATATTGCAGTTGACAACACTGTGAATCCAGAGTGGTTCTTTTACACTTTCAACATGCAACAGTGCACCAACAGTACTTATTCACTGGTCTAAATGGAGTTAAACCATCATTCAAAACTCTGGGGTTAGTAAGACTCTATGCTCACCAAGGCTGCATTTATTTGATAAAAAAGTTAATTTCTTATTATCAATGTTGACAACAGCTGTACTGCTTAACATTTTGGAAATCTTTTTTCCAGGTTTGTTTTGATGAATTGAAGTTGAAAAAGAAGAGCATTTTCAGTCTAGCTGAATAAAAGTATTAATTTTTTACTTACAAAAATATGCTGACCCTAAACTTTTGAACGGTAGTATATTTAAATCTAGTAAAAAGGAATATAACATTCAACATTTCCATTTTTCAGTATTTTTTCACTTAATCACAGCTAAAAATAACCAGCAGCCAACCTCAAACAAAACATCTGCATGTACTAAGAGAAGAGAAGTCAGTGGTTTATCTGGGAATCAGTTCGGCGCTGGAGCATGAGATGATGATATCGGCGGTTAATAAAAACACTATTGTTAATGCCACACTGCATTACTGCTGTAAAACCTCCGAAACAGATACAGCATGACATGAAGCCAGAGCATTTGTGACCACATTTCTTTTATGGTTAATTTTGCTGTCTTATTTGAAGCTATGTAAAGTATGACTCCTCTTGAAATCGATAACTGATGATTGTCCATAATTATTAGCACTGTCTGAAGGCAAAAAGTGAGGTTTTATCAACACTCTAAATCACTAAAATGCACAACTCTATAAACTACTGGAATGCAGGAAGAGATATAATTCTTTATCATTAACTTTATGCAATCACTAGTAACGCAGCAATACGTTCACTGGATGAGACAATAATAAAACGCAGAGACAAAGTTCACACAACTACAGTGACAAGTAATGAAACCTTCTGAACCACCACAAGAATACCTATTTTCAAAGAAGCTTCATGCCTGTATGTTCAATACATCCTACATTTACACAACACTAATAAAAAACGAATTTTACAAAACAGCAGTCATGAAAATCTCTCTTACGTTGGACTTGAAAACTGTTTTCCAGATTCCTGTTCATCATTTAAGTTAATTTTTCAGTTCAAGAAAAACAAGTTGAAATTAAATAACTGCTACTTGAAATAAAATTATTGTCAACTGGAATAAAATATAAAAAACCTACATTCATTTTATTTCAGGCAAGGCAACATTTCTCATTTTTATTGAAGTTAACTAAAATAACTAAAACTCAAATAAAAAAAAATTAATAAAAAACCATAAAAATCACAAAAAACAACAAAATTGCTAACGTTTTAACTAAAATGAAAATGAAAACAGGAAATATATATATATATATATATATATATATATGTATATATATATGCGTATATATATATATATATGCGTATATATATATATATATATATATATATATATATGGATATATGTATGTATGTGTATATATATATATATATATATATATTATATAAATATAAAAAACTCAATTCAAATTACATTGGTACTAAATTTAATTTGGGATGTTGACATTTTTAAAAAAACCTAATATCCTACTTATAAAACACACTGGTGACTGGTGTAATTTGCAGAATTAATATAAATAATTTAGAATATTCAAATGAATAATGAACTTTTTGTTCACATAACCACAGCATTTAAAAAAATTAAAATAAATCATATTATTAATTAATACTTTTATATACATAAAACTAAACCCAAACATTTGATTGGTAGTATATATAAGTAAATAAGCTGTATTAGGTAGTATGTCAGTAAATATTGATCGTGTTTATCAGCAGACATAAACAGGCCATGAAATGAGCAGCTGTCGTGCTGGAAGAGGCTGCCTGAGGGACAGATGACCCAGAGTTGTTTCCCTCTCTGAGACACTTGCTTTTCATGGGCCGATGAGTAATGATGCATGCAGGCCCTGCTTATCTCAAGCCTGTTGGCAATAAGCTGCAATATCTCCTCACGTTGCCTTCTGTGTGACTGCGAACATTCGGCGTCAAACTCCACAAGGGCTATAAACCTCAGATCAGTGTGAGAGATCAGAGAACTTTAATGTAGCGTACAAATTATGCCCTCAAATTGCAGAAGGTTTACTGCTATTAGCAGCTGGTGAAAGAGCATTGAAGCAGGAAAGTGGCACAAACAATGTATCGCTTCAGAACATAAAAAATGCATGGCATTTGCTCGAATGATTTGGCAAGGGTCGGGTAAAAAAAAAACTTTTAAATATCACTGCTGGATTGCAATGCAGAGCGGGTCGAGTCTAATTCTTGACCAGCTTACAGTTAGTATATGCAAACTGCACGGCCTACACAAACCCACAACAGAGAACACAAGCCAAAATGGTTTATGAAGTAAACACAAACATGTTCCTGAAGATGTAAAGTTACACCAGGAGAATGAAGGAGAAAACAAACTATAAAAAGTAACCGTCAAAAATCATATCACTGCTGCACTTCATCTAGTGTCAAAAAGTGACCTTTCAATTCTAAAATTAGGACCCCTGGAACCCTTCCGACAAATGCCTGTCAGTGGACACAGATAAACCCTCACACACACCCACAAAGACACACCCTCAGACATATACAAGTGGAGTAAGTGATTATAATTATAGCCTATAGGGATTGGATGAGTCCTGTTTAATCAGAGCCTCTGTTGGCATGGCAGTGTGGGTGTGGCATGGTAACCGTCATGCAGTGAGGCTCGCTTTGTTTAATCTTAGCGTTTGATGGCACTGTCACTTCAGCTGAGGTAACAATGACACGACAGACAGAAACTTCCAGCCCTCCCTCGCCATATTCAAAGCAGTCTTATCAATATGGGCAGGCTGACTTTACATATTTGAATCATTACTAATTTGCATGTGACGTAATACAGTTTTGATAGGTCACAAAGGTCCAAACGCACCAATAATTTGTGCTGGACTAGTTCAAGCCAGAGCTGAACACACCTTAGGCAAATTAACCAGTTCACAAAAGGATCAACGATGAGAAAACACAGGAACAAGATGAAAATCAATTGCAGACAATCCACTGATTAGTTCACCTAAAAATGATCATTTTCGTGTTGTTTTTCTTCCTTGAAACACATAACTTGAATTTTTTAAGAATATTGTTAGAACCCTTTTTTAAGCTAATTAAAGTGAATGAGAACTGAAGCTGCTAAGCTCCAAAATGACAAAAAAGCACCATAAAATTATGATTAATGCGGTTCTGACTGTGACTTGTGTGGTGTAATTCTTTCGAAATCTTCTGAGGTCATATGATGAGTTTATGTGAGGAACAGACCAAACTTAAGTTGTTATTCACTGAAAAACTTGACATTCAACATTTTCCTTGCCAGGTTCATGAGAATTTGTAAGAGCTTACAGGAGCAGAAATGTTTCCCAATTCATGAATTAATCTTTTTGGTGAAACTGATGAATCAGGTCATAAAAGCGTCTCGATGATTCATTTACAAACTGATCCAGTTTTCATGTTCAACTCATTGACTCAATGATCTGGTTAACAAACCACTGATGGAGAATTATCAGTGAATGACCGATCTGTTAGTCACAGCTATTTGGAAGGCTTGGAAAATATTGCACAAGTCAAGCAAACTACTTTTATTATACTTTTATGGTCCTTTACTTCCGTTTGAAGCTTGGAAGCTTTAATTTCCATTCACTGTAACTGCATGCAGTATAAGACACACACACACACACACACACACACACACACACACACACACACACACAAACTAATGAAAATCACAAAAAACAAAACAAAACTGAAATTAAAATAGGAAATGTATATAAAGTTCTTTCAAATTACATTGGTACTAAAAAAAGGGATGTTGGCATTTTTTAACATTCTTATAAAACACACTGGTGTAATCTGCATAATTAATATAAATAATTTAAAATATTCGAATGAATAATGAAAATAGTGCACAAGTCAAGCAAATTACTTTTAATATAATTTTATGGTCCTTTACTTCCTTTTTTTAAAGCTTGAAAGTTCCTATTCATTGTAACTGCAACCGGCACATTATTCAAAATTTCTCCTTTTTTCTTCAATGGAAGACAAAGTCAGGATTGGAATGACATGAGGGTATATAAATGATGACAGAATTCTTATATTTGCGAACCCTTGTTTTGAACCTGAATCACAAATGTTCTAGTTCATTTAAGTGACTTGTAAAATATAATTGCCTACTACTTCTTAGTGGTTTTGTTTGCAAATATCAGAGTGCTATTGCGGTGATGAACATGTCAGAGCTGGACTGACAGATCTCACGACGTAACCATACAAGACACACCTGTGAGAATATGAACAGGTTGATCAACATGCCATGTTTTTCCACCCTGGTCACAGGTATGGGCTGAGTCAAAACACTGAAACTACAACAATATAGCATGATTACAGCTTGCACATGACATAAACACCTGCGAGTGGCAAATTCACCCACAGCACACACGCAAAAAGTCCTTAATCTCTCTTCATCTTGGATTTACACATACGCAAGCCAACTGTCAGCTTCTGATTCAACGATAGTGAGAGTTTATGTTTCACTTATGAGGGTGATTCTGCTGTTTTAAGATCAGATTATAGTTTCAATGCAACTCCCCTCTGCTCTGCTTCATTTATTGGCTCTTCTCTAACTTTCATTTTTCACTTGACAAAAGGGCATATCTAATTCATGATTTTCATTTAATATTCAATTCATTTTCACAAACAAAAACGATTGTATGATAAATGTTACAAAGCTATTATGTGAACAACCACAACATGTCCCATAAATGTATTAAAAATAGCCATTCGCACTGAGTCTCATATAATGAATTTAAATAACTAGCTTGGTAATACAAGCCTGTTTTACAAAAGTATGTGGATATGAGACCAGAGGACAATAAGATCTCCCAAAATCACCATCCAGTGAGCCATAAACAGTGGTTGGACACATTCTGTTGCAGCTAAACCACTGCTATTTTCACATTGGCGAAGGGTCGAGCATATTACCGAACATTGTAAGTTGAGAAAACCAAAACTTACTTGACAGTCACACGTGTGGATAAGTCTTGAAGGTCTCCTGGGTGGAAAAGCTGGGCCTCTTTTAGTCCAAGCTTTGAACAGGCTTTTAAGAAGAGGCTGATGTTGTCCTGTCGACAGAGAATATGTGTCCACCTTGTGAGTTAGACAGAAGTCATATGGAAACTCTTTGGCACACGCAGTACAGAAATCATTGCATCCAAAGTTCAGTCCAGTGAGCTGAAGCAGTGGGAGGAGACGAAAGAGGGCAGGTGGAAAATAAAAAGTGACACCACAAGAGCAAAGAATGAAGGCAGGGACGTCACTGATTGACCTGTGACAGTACCTGTGAGAACAGGAGTTTGGCCTCGGGGCGGTGCAAAAACATGACAGAGAGTGTCAACACCACTAGTCCCCTCCCCCGCACATGCACGGCAGTCTCACACACACACACACACACACACACACACACACACTCTCTCCCTTTTCACTCACTCTAGACTAACCCAGACACATACCTACATGTGCACAAACATATAAACTCAAGCATACTCTCCCTTTTCACACCCAGAAACCGGCACTCAAATCTCTCAGTAGAATATTTGAGGAATCTTCAGGGCGGTGGATTATTTTGGAGACTGGGTTGCCATGAAACACAGGTGACTGAAACGACAAACTATTTCCCCCCGAGCAAGTGTTAAAATTGCTTGGTGGGTGGGTAGGGAAATGCTTAAGTATAAAGGAAACTCGAGATTGTGTGTGTGCATTCACATACACATCCGGTATGTTGATGAATGCAGACTATCACGGCACTGATGTTGTGTTGTGACATCATTTCAATTAGATTCGATCAACCATCTGGATGAGATGTTCAGAGCGTGCAGCCCACCCTTTCCTGCTTTCCAGCTTGCTCTAAAATAATCACAGGGTGCTCTGGTCTATATTTAAACAGCAAACATGCTTATTAGCAGATGGCAATGAGGAGCTGCACTTCTGAATCACCTCCTTGCTTAAACTGTTAAATCCAGAGTCAAAGGTCTCACCCTGACCCTGTGTGAGGGTCAAAGTATCTGTTGAAGTATGTTTCATCTGTGTTTAAAGGTGGCAAATGCGTGTCTGAAATGCAGTTCATAGAAAATTGACGTCAGCAAGATGTCTCTTAGCGTTCTGTTCCTCAAACAATCTCACACTCCAAAAGCTTGATCAGTGTCCTTAACCTTTAACCTTTAACCTAGACTTATGCAAAATATCTAAGATATGAAAAAATCCCGCTAGTCACCTGTTTACCTGAATACCTGAATGCTAAATGCTGTCTTGGAGCAGGTGGCTAGGAACAAACAGACCTTTACATGGAATTTAAAATGACCTACAATTCTTTAACAGGTCATGTAAGGACCAACCATTAATAGGTGTTAATAATTTTGCACAGTTAGCTTCAGGACAATGACACAATCACTGGCTGGAGTTTATCAGATACCTCTACCTATAACAATATCACCTTGCCACAGCAGAATACTTCAGATGTATTAAATTTAAGTTTAGTTATTAGGTTTCACAACACAAAAGTTACATGTTCAATCCCAGCTATATGTGACACAGGATCTATAACTTTTGTGTCCTTGAAAAAGGTGCCGAACCAAGGTTACTACAATTAGCATACTGTACATAGCATTACAATTAGCATACTGTACAATATATAGAGCATTACTAATTATAAATTAATAGAATATGTAAATGTTTTAGTGAAAAGGAATTTGGCAAAAACAGATTCCTAACTACTGTATGTAAATAAGTAAAAATTAAAAATTAACGGGATAAATAAGTTAGCAAAGAAACAGCATCTGAAAACTGCATAGGTTTGAGTCAAACCAACTGCATAGTAAAAATTCCTTTAATTCACTTAAGCAAGTTTTAACATTCATTAGTTAGCATATCAGAATTCATCTCAAGAACCAAATCATGCAGACAATGATGCAGAAAAAATCTTTATCTTTACAGTCAGTGCACATAATCTTGTCAGAAATTCTCATTTAGTGATTACAGTCCTCTGACAAAACTATCAAGCCGCCTGTCAAACACTGATTTGCAACTGCTGGTTGGTTGATTGATTATGATTTAGGAATTTGAAGCTGTTGCATACCATACATTCATATTTTATCCAGCAATGTATTGCACAGGCATCACTGGTGATATGTTTGCAATCTAAGGCTAAAGTACATTTGTGTGAAGAGTGTGTCAGCATACAGGTAGATTAAAGGGGTCATATGATGCGATTTCATGTTTTCCTTTGTCTTTGGAGTGTTACAAGCTGTTTGTGCATATATAAGATCTGTAAAGTAGCAAAGATTAAAGTCTCAAACCCAAAGAGATATTCTTTATAAAAGTTTAAACTCTGCCACGCCTTCCTAAAATGGCTCATTCAAACACGCCCCCACATGTCTACATCACAGTGTGGGAAGATTTGCATAACACCGCCCAAATGTATACGCAATGAAAGAAGGTGGAACTTTTATTCTCGCTGTAGTATTGTTGTTGCCGCTGCCATGTCATGGAGACGCTGTGTGTTTCATTGTGAAAGCGAAAGTACTTTGTTTGGCCTTCCTAATGAGTACACAACTAGAAATAAGTGGTTAAGTTATATTTACAACACTGTTCCAGAACAGTACAACACAAATATTAGAGTGTGTGCAGCGCATTTTACGGAGGACTGTTTCCTGATCCTAGGAGAGAGTAACCTACAATGTGAACACTATGAATGGCTGTGAACACTATAAAGTGGGGCAATTCCAACGGCGCAAGGACAGTCTGGTGCTTCTGACTCACAGCCTGTAAGTACATTTCGATATTTAAAGAAATTGCTACTGACTATTCAAACGCGAGTTTTGAGCAGTGTAGAGTAGTGCTTGTTTGGCGTTTCTACGATCACAAATGCAGACATGGTGTTATGTTTACGCGGCGCGGCGCAACGCGTAAAAAGACCGTATGAGTCATTATAATCAGTAATTATGTCCTCACTGAATGCAACAAATGCCTCGTTTATAGTGGGTTTTATTGTTTTAGTCTCGTCGCGCCGTTACACGGCATCACAACATGGTAAGGGGCGTAACATTTCCGTCACATGCTTGAGGTATTCGGCCAATCACAGTGCACTGGATAGCTGGCCAATCAGAGCACGCCTCACCTCTCAGAACGATGAGCTTTGTAAAAATCAACGCTAAGCCAGAAAGGCGGAGCATGAGCAACACACAAATATATGTGGAAAATAATGTGTTTTTTGAACCTCGAACCGCGTAAACACATTGCATTACACCAAATACACAAAAAAATGTTCTTTTTAGCAACATCACATGACCTCTTTAAGTTCTCATATGAAACAAGTTGTTTTCAGTACACTATTATGGTGAACAGGGAATAATGTGCCAGTTCATTAAAAATTGAACACTTTCATATTATGGGTTTAATAAAAGCAAATAATAAAATATAAATGCTTAAATGCCCACTTTTAAGAGCTAACAAGCCTGGTGGCCTGTGGAAAATTCTATTCAAATAATCAGTTCTGCCAATTCTACTTTCACAGTGGTGAGACTCGTTGCAAATATATCCATCCAGCTCAGTTATGGGGGGTTTATGAAGGGCTACGCTCTAAGGAGACAGCTCTCTGCTAAACCTCAGGCCAAAGCCCTGCCAGAATGACTTTTCTAATGTGGCTGACCAGCGTGCCACACAAGTGTAGGCTTCCTCTCTTCAAATTGTTAAAAGGAGGATCAGCTATCCAGGGAAACACAAGGGTAAACCACGGCTCCGGGTTTGATGGAACTATGGGAAAGTGATCCAGAGATCAGCCGAAGCCAAACCCTGAGTAGAGTTTAGTGATCCAATGCCAGAGTCGCTACACAGTCCACAAAACCAGAGATTTCCGCTCTTGCACTAATGAGCCTTGATTTAACAAAATATAAATCCTCTGTATTAGAATGAAACTGTGTCGAACAAAAAGAAAAGCAGCCAGAAGGAACAATAATGGTGCTGGTAAGATTTCAGAGCCTTGAATGAGCCTTTCATTCTGTGGAAAAATATCTTTCATCAGTCATAAACATAGCTGGATAAGAGCATTGTGTTCTTTTGCATCTTACGGTTTGCTGGGAGGTCAGAAACAGCTCTCTTACGGACAAAATTTACAGGCTCAGCAGTATTTAGCAAAACTAAAATATACTCCAAACTATGTGTTTTTCTTTGCATGCCTTTGCTTAGCCCTTGCCATGTAAGCCCTCAATTGTGAGTTCAGGCTGTGCTTGGTAGGTTTCGTGGTTGGAAGCATTTTATGGAAATACCGCTGTGATGCTGTTGGACATGCAGATACTTATCTAAGCTTACCTGGGTCAAGAATTTTAAAGGGCAATAGGAAATAAATAAGCATGTTTTGCATAGATTAGGCCAAAACAGCTTAATTCAGGCCCATATCCAACTTGTCTATGCTCTTGAATTAAAAAGTCCTACAAAAAGATTTATGTATTTTTTAGGGTTTTTTACAAGCTGTCATGAGAGTTGGATAATCTACACTTTTCTACAAGCATATGGATTGTTCTTGATGGAACAAAAAAAATTACAATGCTTATTGTTTGGAGGCAAATGATTCCTATTAAATACCAAATATATGTAAATGATCAACCCTGTGCAATTCACACTTAACACCCACGTACTGTACATGTAAACGTTTGGTAAATCATTCAAATTTCTTTGTAAGAGTTAAGGTTCCTAGCCAAGGTGAAATACTACAGCTCAAATAATATATGCATGTCAAAGTACAAATAATAATATTAATGATTCAAAAAAACTTACCAGGCCAGCAATAGGTGTGGATAATCTGTTTAGCTTCTTGACGACGCCAGGCCTGATCTTGTTGATCAGACTAGAAAGAGAAAAACAGAGCAAAATTCAAAACAATTATATCGTGTGTCGGTTGCCAGTTTATGGCTTCCTTTAATTCTGACCATCTGGCTTCAGTTTACAAAGCCATCTAATGCCCTGAAGAAAATACAAACAACTCTCTGTGGAAACAGACATCAGTCAATAGCCTCTAAGTAGGCTAAGTCTAGTTTTGTGTGAAAAACTTGGAGAAATAAACATTAAACACTGAAAAAGGTGTGTAGCTGATAGCTAACAATGAGTGATAAGCATGAAACATAATATGTGAGAAACTTGATTTCTGGTTGGTTTGGTTATGTGTAATAATGGGAGAGACAGCCATTAACATTTTAATGAATTGTCTCATACAGTGTATCTTCTCTCATTTAGTGATGTAAAATAATTGACCTTTTTTCTTTAACCACAGAAGTAAGTAAGTCATACAGGTTTGGAATGACACGACGGTGAGTAAATGACAGAATTTACATTTTTAGGTGAACTCTTTAAAGAAATGACAGAGCTGCAATTTTTATAAACAATATGTAGTGCTGGAATTATCTTCCCTGTTTGTGATCTTAAAAACTGTAAAAATGTGTATCCTGCTCAATCACTGAAAAACTTGTTCACATATCTATGAACTCTTTAAGTTCAAGCCGAGACTTTTCTATGTCGGCCCAGCGGTAGTTTCACAGGAGTCTTTGTTTAGACGTGAGATCCAGAGTGACAGTATCCTCAGGTAATGTGTGCCTTTGTCCACTCATGTGGAAATGGCAAAGCTAATAGCTTAGTACAGACCGAAAGAAAGCAGCATGAGAGTGCAGGAGCAGGATGGTGAGATTCTGCACTGGACTGTGGCAATTAGTCTGCTGAGTCACTCGACTGACACCAGCATGTCAGACCGGCCCACGCACTGCCCCAGAACCATCCAGTCAGGTTCAGAAATGTGCTGAAATCCCTGAGCTTGCAGCATGTCACACCCAGTCCACCGACCCAACGCTCTCTCTACATAAACAGCACAGCAGAGCTGCTGTAGAAGAGGCCTGAATGCCGCCAATCCCTGTGTCTGCACTCTGCCCTGCTCAGGTTTCTGAACCCTGCTAGAGTAGCTGGCACTATGGATCACCTCTTCCCAGCTGTTCTTTTAAATGCTCTGCCATCCATGTTGTTTTCCTCTGCTGGACTTACTAATGCTTCCTGGGATGGAACAGAGTGTGACTGTGGCAGCCGGGTACAAATTATGTGTTTTAAAAATAGCTGTATGGCATAATGCACATTAAATAACACACAACTTAGATGCTAATTGCAAATGAAAAAGTAGTTTAAAGGAAAGGTCCAACATAAAATAAACTCAATGGAAAAATATGGCTCTACCTATACTTTTGCAAATAAAAAATAAAAAATCCTTTTCACACAAATTATGATTACAGGGGGCAGATTATCAATTTTCAAGACTTATTTTCATTCAGTTCCTTGTACAACACTATATCATGGCTTCAGACATAGTGCAAATGTCACTTTGACATTTACATCTCCATAGGTTTAGCTTTTCTGACATAGTAAACTTGCTCGATAGCTCCCCTGCACAGCATTGCATTTGTGATGTGGAGTATGGGTTTAATGAAACACAAGTCATGCTAAAAAACTTAAAGACCTGACAAAGAGAAGCAAGCTAAAATGGTATGGTTGCTTCAGCAAATATGTTTTTATCTCACACTTGCTATTAAAAACACTATCGACTGGTTTAAGGATTGGGTTTGGTGTTCATTATTTTCAAAAGCGATACAGCGGTAACATTTTAGTGGCTCAGCAAACATTTCATTTCTGAATTTCTGAAATCTACAACAACCAACAAAATAAAATGTTGCCAGATTTCACCTTCAGCTGCCTGGGTTGAATAGTTTAAAAGCCCAAATTCATAAATTAATGTCCAAATCCATATGATTGTTTTCTTCTACAAAACACAAAAGAAGATATTTTGAAGAATGTTTTAATTGTTTTGGTTTATTTAAGTCAATGGGGTCAAAAAATGACAAGAAACTGTAAAAAGTTAACATTATTGATGTATCGCCATATTAGTTTTTGGCATGCATATCCATGAGTTGATTAATGTTTTGATTTGATTTGATACTGAATAACCATTTTGCTCTTTACATCATACAAAGGGATCTTTTTGATCAAGGACACTAGGGTTGTATAGATTACTTTTGTTACATTTATGCACTTTTTGGAGCTCAAAACTTTTGGACCCCATTGACTTGTACGGACAAAAACAGTTCTCAAAATACCATTTTTTTGTTCCACAGAAGAAAGAAATCATACCCATTTGGAAGAACATGAGGATGAGAAAATGATAACAGAATTTGCATTTTTGGGCTAACTGTCCATTTAAGACTGATTACACTATATTATGTTAGTGTGCATGAAGCAGTTATGCAACAGTTATTATTAAAAGTACTTATAAAAGGTGTAGCAGAAATCTTTTCATGCATTAAGCAAGAAAACCATAGTAAAAATGAGAGAAGTAAAAACAGCTTTACTTACTCACACAACAGAAGTCCATTCTCCAGAGAACTCCGGAAATTACTGCTCACAAACTTCTTCTTAGTGACTGCCTGCGAGACGAGGACAAACACAGGAAGCACTAAGAACCAGTAAGTGGGAAGGTTATGTCCAGGGAAAGGAGAGGAAAGTTGTTCTTCCAAGCTGCAAGTCCAAGAGACTAGCACACCAGTACAACAACACAGTCTCTTTTGGAGAATTGTGGGTTATTCAGTAATCAGGGCTAGAGCCCAGTGGCCAAACCACAGAGAACGAGAGCTTCTGGAGGAATGTCACAGTTCTACACACAGTTTCATGCCTTTCCAATGATCTCAAGCTACTCCTGGAGGACACAGAGGGCAGGCAGCCCATTGTTTTTGCTCACACACAGGGAAGCATTTATGTTGTGTTTATACCCTCAGACTATACCGTTACAATGTGAGCCCTGTTGCTCCACACCTCATATAACATAATCTATGAGTAAAGCCCTTTTTCCGAATACAAATGTTTTCAATTTCCGAGTTTGAACGCCAGTAAAAACAGAGTTGCTCATTTAGCTAGCAAGTATGTTTTATATTATGCTACTGGTCTAGAAAACATCACATTTAAGAAACCCTCAGCTAACTACAAGAAAAATCAGGCCATAGAGAAACCATGAGAGGTCAATAAAGCGTAACCACTTATTAATAACATGGAGTCTGTTGTTTTGAATAGCACACTCTTAAGCTGCTTTTACTTGGCTGTCGCTCAGGAACATGGCATGTATTCAGAGGGTGTGGAGAGCCTTACATGTAAAAGGACACTGGTTATGTTGCGATCAGTATTGACTGTGAGATTTGAACCGCAATTGTTCTCTTTTAGAAGCAGAACTTCAAAGGACACTTTCTATGTCTGCTGAACAAAACAAGGACAAAAAAAAATTGTGGACAAATACTATGATCCTCGTACTAGATCGAGTTACACTGCAAATTAAGGTAGATTATCTCAACAGGAATTTTGTATCCCCTGCAAACACTGATCTAAATCTTTCAAAATCGAGATAACTAATAAGTTCTTCTAATACAGCCAAAAAACGTTAGAATACATAATATCAAATAATATTAAAGATCAAGTTATTTGGCACAAAATGACAAATGACTTCCTGTACCCTTCATGTAGATTTATGTAACCATTACAGATATGGAGCAGGAAGAGACAAGAGCTTATGGAGCACATTCACACAGCATGGGGTAGTAAACATCAGAGTTCAATGACATATGAAATCCTGACCCCTGCTGTTCCTGTCATTGTAATGTCCATGATGGCTTTTTGTTTTTAAACAGATCTCTGTAGCAGGTGAAGATTAAACAATTTGAGAGCTTGAACAAATCACTTAGAAAACCAATAAACAAATAATAAACAAACACATAAACAAACAAACAAACAAATAAATAAATAGAATTGCTGCAATCCACTATAATTTCAGGGGTGGGAGATACTTTTTAGTACTAATAAATATAAAAGAATATAGAATTGTAAAACAAAAAATAAATTTATTTAAAATAAGTATTATTTATTTAGCAATAATGCATTAAATATCACGGTTACACATAAATAATCATGCAAAAACCAGTTTTAAACATTGATAATAATAAGAAATGTTTCCTGAGCACTAATTCAGCAAATCGCAGTGATTTATGACGGATCATTTGACACTGAAAAATGGCTACTGAAAATTTAGCTTTACCATCATTGGACTATATTACATTTTTAAATATATTTGAATTAGAATATATTATAAATTTTTAACAATGTTTCATTATATTATTGTTTTTACTGTATTTTGATCACAAAAATGCAGCCTTTTAAAAAACCCCCACAAATTTAAGATTCTAAACAGCTAAAAATTACACCATTTCACATCCGCATATCCTCATTCTACCACCAAATCTACCCCCCAAAAAAGAAGAATTCAATACAAATTATTTGTTCTCTAACCTCACACTGTGATCAGACTGATTTAAATAGCAGGTTTCGATGATGTAAAACATTCTTATTTAGCTGCACTTTTGCACACAGCTATTGTTCATTCATGACGGAGCAGTGAGGCATTCCAAGCTGTTTGGACACACGGAATGCTGCACATCATTAATTGTGCCAAAGTGCTTTAATCCCTTTGACCAAGTAGGGTTTGTTGAACATGAAGAAATATTGAAAATGCTCTTGGGTCATTTTAGGCTAAAAAGAACAACCAGGATAACTGATAGATGTTGTTTTATACAAATCGTTTTTCTTTTCCAAAATTTTTTTTCAAAAACTTCTAAAAACTTTGTACAACTTAAAATTAGATGACACACAATTACCTCAACATTAATAACTATTCAATGATCATCAGTAAAATAAAGTGAGATTAAATATTTCACTTACAAATGTTTAATAAATGTGACCCTGGACCACAAAACCAGTCTTAAGTCGCTGGGGTATATTTGTAGCAATAGCCAAAAATACGGGTCAAAATGATTGATTTTTCTTTTATGCCAAAAATCATTAGGACATTAAGTAAAGATCATGTTCCATGAAGATATATTGTAAATTTCCTACTGTAAATATATCAAAACGTAATTTTTGATTAGTAATATGCATTGCTAATAACTTCATTTGGACAACTTTAAAGACAATTTTCTCAATATTTTGATTTTTTTTGAGCTCTTAGATTCCAGATTTTCAAATAGTTGTATCTCGGCCAAATATTGGCCTATCCTAACAAACCATACATCAATGGAAATTTATTAAGCTTTCAGATAATGTATAAATCTCAATTTCGAAAAATTTACACTTAAGACTGGTTTTGTGGTCCAGGGTCAAAAATGTACTTTAAACTGCTTTTTAAGTATTTAATATTATTTCACAGCAAGAATGACTTAGCCCCAGTTGCCAACTTTCTACTCTTAGATATACCAAGCAACTTCAAAAGGGTGGCTAATTTTGGGTTTGACTTTAACAAGCTGAGAACTACCCAGGAGGAAAAACAGGAATGTCTCTGCCCACAGACTGTGTGCCTGGTGCAAAAATGAGCACATGTGACGAACTCCAGATCATTCAGCTGACTATAACACCCCACACACTCTAACATTCAGACTCCAGCACTGCTCAGCGCACCCTGACAACTTGTTAGTCATTCAGATCGGACGCTAAATGGCACATCACCTTCTTTTGCAGGGGAGCAATCGACTTGGGGTCAAACTGCCCTGCCAAGGTCCGCCGCCTGTGACAATGCACCAGTGTGCATGTGTGAGAGACTGATGTCACACTGAAAGCACTCAGATTCACCCCTCATGAATTAAGAACAATATTTGTTCAGTTACAGCCAGTGCTTTGGCCCTGCCATCACCCGCAGAGAAGGGAATTCACAAGGATAGGAAAGTCCTAATCATTTGTCCCTTAGACTAAGTGCGTTCCAGAGGGTTTAGTGTAATAAACTGACTAAAGCGTGTGAAAATATTTGCAGGATTACTCGTTTTGCCACAGTGAGCTTGATGGAAAAAGAAAATAGATCAGTGCTTTAAAGGGATGGTCCACTCAAAAATTTAATTCTGCCATCATTTACTTTCCATCGTTCCAAACTTGTATGACTTTCTTTCTTCTGTGGAACAAAAAAGAAGCTATTTTGACAGGATGTTGGTAACTAAACAGTTTTGGGTCCCACTGACTTCAACTGTATGGACAAAATAATGCAACAAAAGTCAATGGGAACCAAAACTCCTTGGTTACCAACATTTTACAGTATATCTTGTTTGTGTCCCGTAGTAGAATGCAAGTTATTTAGGTTTGAAATGACACGAAAGGAGTATAATATCATCATTTACATTTTTGGGTGAACTATCCCATTCTTTGCAATGTTATTGGAATAAGATTAAACAATGAATTTTACTGTCCTCATGACAAAAATGTATTTGTTGATTGTGGACAAGAAAGTAACAATAAATATTAATTAACTAAAAATAAATAAATAATAAAGATAATTATTTTTAACAGTGTTCAAAGAAACAAATAATCAAAATAAAAAAAGAGTATCCCGTTTTGACAATGATATAAAGTGTGACAGGGTACTAGAAATGTTACACTAAATGTAACCTTTATTTAGGTAAAATAAATATCCACATAAATACACATTTAATGATCTTTACTGAAAACACACACACACACACACACAAAACTACCAGCGTTTAGCAAAAGTAAATGACAGGAAGCTGAAAAGCAAAAGCGAGGCTGAACGCATTACAAATATGAGCACTAATGATAATTGTCAAAACATACTTTTAATAATAATACTTTTTACAATTTTGTAGGCTAACATGCAACACGAAATGTTATAATTTTTTTGCCCGGTTTTATAAACACGATTTCAACAGGTCTGGGTATATTCAGCACGAGCTAATGAATAGAATCAGTACTTTTTCATTTTGGTTACTTCATAATTTGTCAGTATCAAGTGTCATTTCCCTGAACTATCTTTATCTAAATGAGAGCAGGTGTGAAAGCTCTTACCTCAATCCATCTCTGTGCTTCTGAGTAAGCAGCCTCATAACCCACTGAAGACTGCGGTCGCCACTCCATCACCGGCCTTTAGTGCGCTTCTTGTTGAGGCTGTAAGGAAACAGGCGTCTACGCTGCAAAAACGCGAGCAAGACGCGCGTAGGCTAGAGTTAAAACGCGAGCGTTCTGTTCTGCTGCGTTCGCTTGAATAATTTTAAGACTATAGCCTACCTGTTTTCTTAAACAGTTAAGTCACCAGGTAAACGCTTCTCGTATTAGATTACCAGCATCACAACCGTTCACCGTGTCGCAACCTCAACGAACAAAGATCTTATAAAAGCCGTGAACGACGCAGGGTAAAAACTTAAATCTCCTCGTTCTTTAGTTTACTCCTGAGAAACTTTAGAGTTGTGAAGTGTACTTTATACGCCCCCTAGTGCGTCAAGATACACACCTAAACTACTGTCAGATTACATTACAGGTGCCGAGGGCACAAAAGCGAGTTTGGGGAAAAACGCGTCTGTAGATTTAGTTAGCTTAAATAACGTTACGTGTTTACAAGTATTGATGCAGGTCAAACGGTAAAGTTGCTTCTAAGCATAGATTGACGACTTTTAAAGCTAAATACAAGACGGTTTTGATTTAATGTTTTTTAATCACCATCCAATTTAAATACGTCCCTTAATTTATTATTTAATTTTTTTCGAGTGAGCATGTAACTACTGTTGTAAATCTGTAACTAAGGGATAGATTTCTGTCAGCTGGTTAATAGGACAAAATTATTTTAACTAAATTATTTATGAGAATACAGTGAGACTGCAGTGTTCACTGACCCAAACTATTAGCATTTATTTTGCAATAATAGCCAGCTGACCGTACATTATCTACTTATAAGGTTATTTACCAAATAATTCACTAAAAAAGAAATAAAGAAGGAAAGAAAGAAAGATCACTGTATAGCAACGCTTTCCTGATTTTCCCTGGACAAGTCATTATTCATTCCACTGAATGCAGCAACTGACCAATCAGAATCAAGCATTCAAGAGGCATACTCTGCAGTAATACAGTACACAATAAAATAAATATTTATCATATAAACAAACTATACTCAATATCTTAAAATCATATAAATCTGAATTGATTATTTTGGTTTACAAATTTAATTTATTTTTAGAGAACATTGCTGTTTTGAAGGAAAAAAAATGTAAACAAAAGATGCACATTAATCATAGCTTGAGTATTCATGGAGTGAACTGTTGTCACTCATAATACAGCAATGAGGTCACCATGAGATGAAAATATTTGTTCTTTATTGTTTTAGTTTCATCTGAATTTTTGCTGTACTCTTGAGAAAACTGTATTTAGAAGTACGACACCATACGCAATGACACATTGGCACACTGACACACTCCTGTTAAAAGAGCATTTTTGTGTCAAAATATAAGTCTACGTATTCATCAGGAGAACTTTTATTTTAAATGGATCTTTTCTGGCAGAAAAAAAAAAGAACGCCACCATTAGATGAATTAATATTAACATCAAGAAAACAGTTTTTATAATTTTGGAGAAATGAACAAACATTATTTCAATCAGAGAGTTGTAAACATTCAGATACAACGTTTTTTATGTGCATGTACACTTTTTATTATTAGCTAATTTGCTTCTCATTTGCTTTGTTGGTTATGGTCAAAACCTTTAACAAACTTTTTTTATTCAAAGTCAAAATTGAACCTATAAAGGTTTAAAGTATTCAGCACTTCTGAATGATTGGCAGTTTTTCTCTTAGGTAATATAACAAGAAAATTTATGCTTTGGAAAGAGCCACCACAGTGAAACGGAGCTCCTGGGGATCACGTGCCATGAACTTCTTGCAGACCTCTGCAGAATCCTGTAGATCAGGCAAAAATAGAGCAAAATGTATAAAGCCGGACCCCCAATCCACAACAATAGCTACGTTTACATGCAATTAAATAATCAGATTTATGGCTCAATCTGACTGAAATGCATTCATGTAAACACCTCAATCACAATGATATTTCGATAGGATTGAAAGGGGCAGTATAGACATGTAAACACTTGATCGGATATAAAACCGAAACTAGAAAGTACATGCGCAATGACAGAAAAATGGTGTAATCCCGTATGATGCGTGGAAAGAGTCGTTTTTGTAGAATGAAGTGTCATAAATGACTGTCATGTTATTCAAAAATTCTCCTTCCACTCATTGTCTGTGAAGTGGAGCAGAACAATGTCCCATCAGTCCTCACTTCATACTCTCATCCACAGATGGTTAGTTTGGCAATGGGAATTTGTGAGTTTACTTCTTGATAAATATAAGCAGCACGGCAAAAAGCTTCATGTGCTCCTTGTCTCCTCATTAGGACACAGATAAATTCAAACTCTGCTCTTTAAAACAAAGAAAAGAAGCGATGTCCATGTAAAAGGTGTCCTGTAAATGTAGCTAATGTCTACAAACAAAAATTGCAAATATACATCCTTTGCGAGAGATAATCTATACAGTACATCTATAGCCCAAGACTGTGAAAAATCCCACCTCAAGAAATGTGTCGTCTGTGGTTTTCCCATGAACAATTGGAAAAGGTTTGCGTCCATCTGAAACACATGAACAAAATATGAACACCAGTAATATCTCCCTTCACAATGTTGCACATAATAATTATGTATAGGTGTTGATACTGTACATCAAATTTTGTGTGTAGAACTGACAAGCAACTAAAACAATGACAAAATTCATGTCAAATTTAATTTACCTACCCAGTTCATATAAATGTCCTTCAACATTTATAAAGGCAATAAAATGCAAATCCACTTTTTCATCTAAACCTGGAGCCTATAAGGGTGAGCAGAGTAAAGTTAGCGTGTTAGAATTTTTCTATGTCACTGGAACAGCAATAAAAAAGCAGAACTGAGATCCAACACAATGAGAATATTAAAGTTCTCAGAGACAGAGAAAAGAAGGTCATTAAGAATTAAGAGAGCATCTCAGTCCTGTGGAAAGAAGCGAAACCAGATTGGAAAGGTCTTAAAGGTTATACTGTGTAGATGTGACTGCAGCAATAATTCTTATTTTAATTCTAAATTTAACTCCAAAGCTAATTTAATTCTAAATCTGCAGTTGCAGAGTACACAGTTGATTGAGGAAAAAAGTAGGGCAAGACTTTTTGTTTTAATTGACGATTTTAATTTGACCACTGTATTTTTCTGCAATCTCATATAACAGGTTGCCGGAGGCAATGTATTATTGTCCCGTCCTCATGTCCATTCACACATCAGAGATGTCATTGCGAAGGTGAGAAGTTTTTGCTTTTGATTAAAGACTACAAGAGAACATGAAATTAAATAATGCATTTATATTTAAAGTCATTCTATTTTTTTTTTTATATATATAAATTTTTTTTGGACTTTTAAAAAAAATCTGCATCAGACAAACCAGATAGGGAAAATCTGTTGTTAATTTATGGGTCCAGAATTAATTATTTTAAAAAAAAAAAAATTACCTGGGCCTCTTTGAATCTATTTGTTTTTGTTTTGTTGTTTAAGAAACTGTGAATCGAGAACTAACAGTCCAATATTTTCAACATGGTCCAATTCTCAAAATTCTGCTACTTCAACTTTAACAAAACAACACTACATGGAAAGTTCATCAGTGGGATGAAACTTCAAAATGTGTGCAAATACTTGGTACTGTTTTGAATGCTGTGTTAGCGACTACTCTGTATTTAGCAAATACCAACCTCTGTTTGTCCTTCCTGAGCACTTGACTCATGTGTTACTCGGATACTCTGAAATCATAAAAATATCAGTACCATGAAGTTCAGTTAATTCTTTCACCAGGCCATTCAGTTGCTACAAAAACATTATCACCTCATCTTTTTCAAGGAAAGCTGCCTTTTCTTCTGGGCTCATCTTTGCAGACTGCAGTAAAAATGCCTTAAGCGGTGAATTGGGCTCTGTAAAAAAAAGAATGTCATGAACATACCACAAACAAGTACACTGTGAACTGTATACAAATGAACTAACTAATATTTTTCAAAACGGGAAATCACTCCCAAAAAAAAAAAAAAAAAAAAAGATCAACACGGTTACTTACCAAACTCCAGATGCCTTTGGTTGTTTGCCACAGCATGAATCAGCCCTATTGTACCACAAGCATTGCCGATGGTTTGTTTCATGAAGTACACATCTGAGGACACCTCTTGTCCTTGTGCCTTAATTTTTGCCTCCTCCTCCTGTCTAAAGTTTTCATACTACATTGAAGAAAAGAATATTACTAAAATGCGATCTACAGCACATAAAACAAAGAATTGGTCTAATTTAATAAAAAAAAAAAAAAAAAAAAAAAAATACAACTAAGTACCCCTAGTGTTAACAGAGGCTAAGTTTATGCAACTGGCCACAGGTTTGCATTAACTAATACAATGCGTCACATCCTGTGTCATGCTGAAACCTAACCTCCCTCATTAAAAAAAAAACAAAAACAAACAAAAAAAAAAACAACATTCACAAGGTTTTGAACTCATTGTCACTAACACTAATTACATAAACACATAATGATTACTGGTAGATAATCACTTCAAACCAACTGAACAAAATGCTCAAATCAAATATTATTAGAAGTGTTGGTGCTGCAAATTCAGTCATTTCATTTTATTTTGGTCTTGGTGAAGAGAGCAACTCATGATTCTGTTCCATTTTATTAGTCTTTCCTGTTCCATGTTATTTAGACCAAATAGTAAAATAATACACCCCTTTAAAATACATATTAAAAGGGAATTACAATATCACATCAAATAGAGAAAGAGCCCTGCATAAAAAAATAAAAAAAATCTATACAACTATGATTTAGTATAATTTGCAAACTTAGTTGATGCCAGCAACAACTGTATCCAGTTGCAACAGGTGATGTTTAAATCTCAATTTAAAAAAAAAAAAATTGACCCTTATGACTGGTTTTATGGTCCAGGGTCACAAATACAGAGTTTATTTGCTAACATGGAGTCATTATGGGTGCAAACTGCAGTCATACCTTCTCTGTTATAGGGAAGAGCAAAAGTACAGCACACACAGGCCTTGGCACCAAACTGAGAACTTCAGCTTCCAAACCGTACACATCCCCAAACTGCCAGGTGGGTACCAAGCCAAGTTGCCGTAAAAACTTAACAAAGGTATAACACAACACATACATATTAAAAACAAATTATATCATAAGACTAGTAAAGAGATTAGAAGTGTTTGGTGAGAGACACACAAGGGCCTACGCATTCCAGAAGCGTTTCTATTTAAATCTATCAATAAAAAACTAATGTGAAACATAAAATATATCTTGCGTTACTTCCAATACCATAAAATTAAAAACAAGATATCAAGCGCATTATTGCTGATAAACATAGTAAATCAAAGCTGATGCAATTAGCTTTAACACAGACGTGCTTTAATAAACCTGATTCATTCATTTGGCACAAGTTTTGAATCCTAGACACACCCAGATAGTCGAGACCTCTACTCACTTGGTTCATAACCTGAAAAGAAGACACAGAACACAAAACAGTATCATATAAAATATGATGTCAAAGACATGAGTTGCAGCTTACCGTTCCAGCTAAAAGCTGCCGACGAAAAAAATGAACCGATGAACGATATAAAATTGAATTAACGACAAAAAATCGTGAGAAATTCATACCTCTGGGTTGGCTTCCAGTGGTAACCAGCGCTGGCCCTCCATCTCAAATTAAGCCCTATCTGATATCCTAAATAAAAAAGATGATATTGCTACCTCGAGCAATGGTGTGCAGACGCTCTGACAGCTGAGCTGAGGAGGAAGTTCAATGGAATATGTGCGCGGGTGTGTGAACTCAGCCAATGGCCTGATGTCACACCGGAAAGGTTCAAATTCCAAAATAAAAGTCACCGCTTAATTGCGATTATCAGGGGAGCGGTCTCTTAAATTAGGCACGATGTGGTCTCATTCGTGTTGTTTTGTATCATGAAGGTCTTTGATGCTCTTCCCACGTTTAAATACACATATGTTTCTATTAAAGTCGATTTTGTGTTTAAGCTTTTATTCTGAAATACACGTAATCTTCTCTATTTGTGTTATGTAATTATGTTATCCTTTATTTGTTTCTTATTATTCCTTATAACGTTACTTGTTTATGTTATGTTATTAATTTCATTACATTTTCCAGGTCCGTCGAGGCTCTCATGCTAAAGCTTGTCACGTTACAGATTTAGTCCAGTAGGTGGCGATGCTTAAACAGTTTATTCTACAAACGCTATTAATAGCAAGAGAAGAAGAATTTTAAGATTCCGCGGAAATGTTTGGTTTTAAATAAGTATAAACCGATTTCATTTGTATGCTCATTATTCGTTATCTGAGTAGAAATGCATTTTAACAAGTATAAAGATAAACATAAACAAGAGTCGAATTTGTCGTCTTCTTTTATTAATGGTGAGTAGACGGAATATAGATTCATTATTGTTAACGGTTTTTTTCCGCCGTGGTATTATCAGTCATGTCTTTATTACAGCTCCCAGTGATAAAACGCTGATAATGGCGTCTAAAGAGAAGAAGGAAAACATAAGAATGGGCAAACAGACGGCAACAGTGTACGCAGCAAAGATAAAGACCAAAATACACAGTAAGAAGTGCTAAACAGATTCAGTTGTCTGCAGTACTGATGTAGCTTGTGCTCTTATATGTTAGGAGTTGACCAATGACAATAACTGGACCTTTATTATCTCTTAGATACCTCATCATTCTTCAAGATTTCTTTGAAAAGCAACAACAAGGCTCTGGCTCTGGCTCTTGTTGCTCAGAAGCAGAAGAGCAGAGAGCTGGAGGCAGAGGTGGTGCGACTGAGGAGAGATGCGCAGACAACTCATTTTGATCTTGCTCATCAGCGTCATAAAAACAAACAACTGGTGAGTTTGTGACAGTGAAATCCAGTAATATGGCATTTGAATATTCACTCTTGAATATTCACACTTTTATTAAAAAACTTGTGAAGTTAGGCTCTTCATATGAATTTCAGTCTTGGAATCCTGACCCTTATCTACATATACTGTGCACTTGTACAGACATAAGTCAAGAGTCACTCTAGATTTATTGAACATGTTGAGCTTGTGCTGTACTTAGATGTAAACAAAGAACATACATTATACTTCATACCAGTATATGTAGCTAATGTAGTTTTTTTTTTTTTTTTTTGCTATCTAGTTTGGCATTATACGAGAGTTTTATGACTCTTCCCTAAACTGGATGACAAAGGCAGTTGACATTTTTTGTAATGATGAGGTAAGTGGTCAATGTTTTTGTCTAATAATTAAATTACATGGCTGTTGTTGTGGTTGTTGTTGTTGTTAGTAATAATAATAATAATAATAATAATCAGGACTTCAGCCAAGCTTTGGTGATTGTTCACATGTTGCTATTTGTTAGATGGACACAATATTAATAATAACTATTTTTATTAGAATTCATATTAAAACTAATTATTATTTTAAAGGATCCAGACAGTATGGACTTGGAACACAACACCAGTGAAAGTAAGAAAACAATTTGTAGGCTGTTCATTGTACACAAGGGATAGTTCACCCAAAAAGGGAAAATTCTGTCATTAATTACTCTCCATTGTGTTGTTCTAAACCCATAACCTTCGTTCATGTTCAGAACAAAAATTTGTTCATGTTCTTCAGAACCAAGCTTTCTGACTTTGAAATTGTTGAATAAAGTCATTATTTTTGTATTCTTGGTACCCAAAATGTAGTAGGGCTGTGCAAATAATCGAATGCGATGATCATGCGCATCTCGTCAGTAAAGTGATTAGTAGTAAATCTCCATCACATGCTTTCGGATGGAGCAGCATTTACTACACAGAGATATTCACTGACAAGCTACGCAATATCGCGTTCATTATTACAGACGATTCATCGCTGATAGTGAACGCGATATAGTGTAGCTTGTCAGTGAACTACGGCTCTGTGTAGTAAATGCTGCTCCATCTGAAAGTACATGATGGAAATTTACTACTAATCACAGAACCGACTTTACTGACGAGATGCACATGATAAGGTTTATAACATTACAGTTGAACCACTGATGTCACATCGACTATTTTATCAATGTCCTTACTACCTTTCTGTGCCTTGAACGTGTCAGTTGCGTTGCTGTCTATGCAGAGTTAGAAAGCTCTCGGATTTCATCAAAAATATCTAATATGTGTTCTGAAGATGAACAAAGGGTTTACGGGTTTTGAACGGCATAAGGGTACCTCCGTGAAGTTGGCCCCCCACCCAACGCAAAACGTCGGCAAAATAGTCTCAATCGTTTGTGCTGTAAAAATTTTTGTTTGTGCTGCTTTGGTTTTTTAGATATTAAAATAATATTTATAGGTCATTCTGAGGTCACCCAACCCCCCCCACATGCTCCAAATTCACCCCAAATAGTCTTGTTTGTTTGTGCTTCATTTGTGCTGGTAATATTTTCGTTTTTGCTACTGACTTTTTTGCTACTACTTTTGCTGCGGTGCTTTGCGGCAAGATTTATGCACGTGCTTGAGCGTGGAATAGGCTATAGGCCTAAATTCCTATATATTGTATTAATCATTTAAATATAAACGTGCGACTCGACTAGGAAAAAAATCTTTAAAAAAGTCAGTAGCAAAAACGAAAATATTACCAGCACAAACGAAGCACAAACAATTGAGACTATTTGGGGTAAATTTGGAGCAAGTGGGGGATCATGACCTCAGAATGATCACTATTTATTTTCTAAAAAACCGAAGCAGCACAAACGAAACTTTTACCTGCACAAACCAGCACAAACAAACGAGACTATTTGGGGTGAATTTGGAGCATGTGGGGGGGCTGAATGACCTCAGAATGACTTATTATTTTAATAACTAAAAAACCAAAGCAGCACAAACGAAAATTTTTACGGCACAAACCAGCACAAACAAACAAGACCATTTTTTTGTGAATTTGGAGCATGTGGGGGGGCTGAGTGATGTCATCGCCTATATTTCAATGTCTAATATTTTAAAAACCAAAGCAGCACAAACAAAAATATTACCGGCACAAACGAAGCACAAACGATTGAGTCAGTTTGGGTGAATTTGGAGCATGTGGGGGGGCTGGTGACGTCATCGCCTATAATTCAATGTCTAATATTTTAAAAACCGAAGCAGCACAAACGAAACTTTTACCTGCACAAACCAGCACAAACGAAGCACAAACAAACGAGACTATTTGGGGTGAATTTGGAGCATGTGGGGGGCTGAGTGACCTCAGAATGACCTATAAATATTATTTTAATATCTAAAAAACCAAAGCAGCACAAACGAAAATTTTTACAGCACAAACGGAGCACAAACGATTGAGACTATTTTGCCGACGTTTTGCGTTGGGTGGGGGGCCAACTTCACGGAGGTCATAAGGGTGAGTAATTAATGACAGAATTTTTATTTTTGGTTGAAATATCTCTTTAAGAATGTCAGTCAGGTTTAGTTAAGTTAGAATGATTGGCACTGTAATGTCAGCTCATAGAAATTAAGCTAATATTAATTTCTTTGTACATTACAGCTAACAAAATACATCTTGATGCTGTTATTTAAATTTGTGATTTATTTTTCAGACCAAATTACTGAAATGGGAGAGGTTGAGAGTTTGCAAGACAGACCTTTTTGTCCACAGCAGGACCATGTTCAGTCTGAACCAGTGAATTCAGCCGGTGATGCTCCCAGCCAAGAGAGAGATAGTCCAGCACAGCAAAACACCATATATGACTCGGAATATGAAATGGAGATGACCGTTAGTGACAGAGCTTCTGAAATAGTAACAGTTGAAACAAATGCCAGAAGAACCTCTAGAGTTACAGAAGAGCACCAGAAAAAGGATTTGTGTCTATCAGAAAAAGGCAGTGAGGTTATAATTGCAAAGGAAGACTCACCAATTGAATTTAGTAGATTAGAATATACATCAGCTGTGCCAAAAGAGGTGACCGCTGCCACACAGCAGTGCCCTCCCACTGTTCAGAGTGAGGTGGAGAATGGGCAGCAAATGGAGCCAATAACTGCACGCAGGAAGACTCACGTCACCTCTCGTAATAAAAGTAGCAGACGCACATGTAAACTGAAAGAAACAAATCCAGATCCAAGAAAAACATACCTGATCTCCCAAGATCCTCCTAATGACATTTTTAATGATTGTTTTAGTGATCCTGAGCTTCAGAATTCTGAAAGAAGCAAGGCAATTCCTTCACATGGAAATATTTCAAATAAAGCTGCTAAAAGCAAAGCTAAAGAGTCCCATGCTACCCAGAATACCAGAAGAACAATTGTAGATCAAGATGAGCTAAGACCTCAGAAGAGCAGGAAGACCAAAGTCTTGTCCCTTATGATGGATCACAGTTTATTGGATATGCATGAAAATGTTCAGTCTGCCAGTACTTTATGCCCAGAGGCTGCTTGTATGGATGTCCATGTTGGTGAGACCGCAGTTCTAAAACATAAAAACAAAACTCCAGCAAACCCACTTCCTCAGTCTGAAAAGTGCAAGACATGGAAAAACAGAGGAACATTTGTGATACAGGCAAGACAATCATTCATCAATAGGAATTCATTTTTGAATGAAACCAATATATTAGAAGATCCCAACAGATCGGAAGGTTTACAGGAAGTAGTAGCAGAAACCCAAACGACACCTCTCAGTATTGGTTCAGATAATGTTGCACAACAGCACAAGGAGCCAGAGCATGATTTTAATGAGATATTGACAGAAAACACCTATCATCCAGAATGTTCACAAGATGTGAATGCCAGCCTTGTACAGGAACCCTCTGAATTTATGTCATCAGTGGCTGGCAAAGCCAAAAAACACAGAAAAGAGGGGGCAGATAAAATAAAAAAGAAGAATGCTGCACCAAGAGAAAAACCCAAAGCATTAACAAAGAAACAAAACAGTTGTGCAGTGAGTGTGGATGAAACTGTGTTGACTAAAATGCAAGATGAGACTGATCGTCAGAATGGAGCAGGATGCAGGTCTTTGTCTAAAACTTTACAGCTACCAGTAATATCTCATTACTCTGCCTCAAAGGAGGATCTCAGGGATGGACATAATGCTGTAACCCTTAAAATAAGTTCCCCTTCCTCTGTTGACAAGCTAGATCAGACTGACCATATCAACGTGGACTCTCTTAGCACAAATCTGGATCAAACCAACCAAGTTCTTGAGGGCAGAAGCAGGAAAACATACGTTGTTTCATCTTGTCATGAATCACCCCTTAAGGAAAAGACTGACAGTGGAGCTTCCAGCGACATTTCTGAAGATGATCTTTTTACTAATGAAACGGATAATGTTTCACCTGTTATGAACAGAAGCATGTTTGTCATGGAAAAATACAATATGACTTCAGATGGTTTTAGTGGACACACAAAAGACCTTCAATTCACAGAAGAGAGGCCTCCCTGGGAGACCCTTGATGGTTACACTGAAGCACTCTTAGATGAAAGCTCTGCCCACAGCCCTCAACCAGAGACCCGCTGTCAAACTATGAACATTTACCAGGACCAGGACTCAGACTTGAGGCACCAAGCTCCAGGTAACCTTATGAATAAGTCTAAAAGTTTGTGTTTTTAAGGAGAAATAATAATACATATTAGTACGCTTTTAATACAGATGAATTTGAGACTATTTAATTTTTATTTTTCCCTTTTTTGCATTTCACATATGTCTTGTATTTGTTTGTATCTTATATATTTATTTTCGTTCTGCGAACAGAAGAAGGCAGGGTTATGAAGAGTCTAACAAATACAGGGCATAACTCTGATTGCGGGAGAACACGAAGAAGAGCAGCACCAGTCTCCTACAAAGAACCAGCCCTCAACTGGTGAGTTACACTTGAGTGATACAACACAATCTAATGTAATGCAATAAAATATAATGTATTTCTGTCTTAATACAGATTTAAAAAAAAGAATAATTTTGGATAATTTTGAATTGATTGATGTTTTCCAACAGCAAGATGAGGCGTGGGGACAAATACTCTGATACAAAATTCTTAAACTCTCCAGTGTTCAAAGACAAAAAGAAGAAGAAACGAGTTTAGGAGTGATTTTCCCATTTATTGATTTCAGACTTTCCTTTGGTTTTACATTTTATTTTGTCTTTTAATGTAATGCAAATGTTTAAGATGGATTTTAAAGTAATTGTTTTTAATCACAGCTGTTAACTTGCCTTCAGATCTCAGCTCAGTTTCATTCTTGTGTATATATAGGGAATATTGTTTAAATTTTAGATTATATTTATTTTATTGGTTAATAAAGAGAACCTGCTCTATTAGGCTGCTCTATGCTCTTTTATTGTTAACTTGATTCTGCTTTCCATCCCTCTGTGACATTCATACTGGTCATATGGAAGTCAGCTGCATTCATTTCCTCATCTCTTTCCTATCAAGATATATGTAGGAAAGTTAAGTCTGTGTTATGTAACCAGGCACTGGCCAACAGTGTTAAAGTGATTGAAGGACTGAATGAATAATTTAGAGGACTGTTCACCTGAGACGACTACAATTCTGAGACAGAGTAGGAGTGTCTGTTTAACCAGTTTATATTGTATGAGAGCAGACTAAAGCTTCTGATATATAGTTATCTTATTGTGCTGTCAGGAAGTGTTGGTATCTGAGTTTTAGGTAAGTTTCGATGAGCTTTCTTTCTTTTAATGTGTTTTCAAGAAAATGATTACTTTCAATTTGTTGAGAAGATCTATTTGTTTTAAGAAAATGCATTGAATTCAAATGTTATGGGCTTATAGTCACAGACTGTTTTTATTTAATAATTTTTTTTTAGAGCATCCCAGCTTATTTCTTCCAAATGTTAATCTCATCAGATGCCTTTAGTAACCTAACACTTCAATGTCAAATGTTCATCTCACTTTTCCTGTTCGTAGGAAGCCAAAATATAGTTTGAAGTTTGCTTCCTGTGTTTAGTGTTGCCCCTGGCAGAGGATTAACTACTAGGTAAAGTTATACTCGTGGTGCTTTTTTTTTTTTTTTTTAAACTTGTAATGTTTCTTTTTCCTAATGTTGCTGTTTTAATGGGATTTCTGATATTGTTCCTGACTAAATCTGGAAATAAAGACGTTTAGTATTAAGTATTTCAAGTGTCTGAAAAATGGAGGTCAAGCGAGTGAAGAGAGATGTTAAAACTTTGCTGTAAGTAACGAAATAAATTCACTGTACTGTATCAGGATAAAGTGATCATAAATTGTTCATTTGTAAGAACACGCTTTCAGAACAAAGCTTTTTAAAAACTTTTTTAGTGATGAATACATTGGACAGCGACTCAGAGAAACTGGTTTTGATCCAAAGGGAAAAAGCACTTCTACAATGTTAGATGATTTGGTAAGTGATCGATATTAAAGAGAAAATTTAATTTCAAAGGATAGGTTTGTCTTATTGAGAGAGTGTAGATATTAATTGCTATTGTTCTTGTTTCTTTCATTATAATAAGAAATTGATAAACAAGATTCAACAAGCTTAGGACTTGTTCTAAATACATCTGCATATTCACATAGGCCCATTATGACTTGGCTATAAGTGTGGCTTTGTGGTGGCTCAATAAAGATAATGGGAAGAATGCAGCTGAGAATGACTACATGTGAGTAATTTATATAACTGGTATTTGTATTTGTTCAATAGATAAATTTTTATGTGCAGTGTTTTGCCTCACATTTGGCAATGATATATTGTTTCTAGAGGAATTGGCAGTTTAAGACATATTAGCCAGTACCCTAATCACCTGGAAAGAGAAGCAATGATCCTTTCTTCCTTTGCTGGAATGCTTCTGGTAAGGATAAGTAACCAGTTTCAATAACATTTGTGTTTTTGTCCACAAGCCGTATCATTGTTCTCTCATTTTCAGAACAACTTACCTATAGAAGACATTCTGTCTCTGTACAGTTGCAAACCAGTGGCATCTTACCCTCATAATCATGCTAAGGTATGTTACAGTATTTATTATATTATGTTTGCCACCTGAGTGAACAAATGTCACAATGGATGAGAATGGGAATTATACACATCCGGTCTGAAAATAGGAAGCCTTTAAATTGCTGTTTAGTCTGGCACTTTACATTATGCATTGGTTCTCAACCAAGAAGGACCCATTTGGGAGCCTCAGCAAATTTCAAATAATTTCAATTTTTTCAAATAATTGAATTGAATTGAAGCGATCTAACTTTAGTAAAATGGCAAAAAGAAAAAAAATATATATTTTGTGATTTCTGAAATTTTTCTCAACAGGGCAACATTGTTCACCCATTCTCCCTCTCTTATCATCCATTTGCTATGCTCAGCTCATTCAAAGCAGTAGACCACTCAAGAAAACACAGTATGTGCCATCATAACAATCAAATCCATTAATATAATACAGTATTATTTAATACAGCATTAAAAAGTGAGCATTAACAACAGAACAAAATGCTTTCTTTATCCTATTAAAGTACTTGTTTTACTCTCTTCACCATCCCAGGTACTGAAACGCTGGATCAAGGAACACAGTAAACAAGAGGTCTCTCCAGTAATGGAGAAACTGGAGTCCTCCACCTCTTCTTCTAGCTCCTCATTTAGTGTGAGTGTCAGTCAGCTGTTCCTCACATTTTACCCCATACACTCAGTAATATAACGTAATGAAAAAAATAAAAAAAAATTACTGGCATCATGTGCTCAGATTGTGTACTGGAATTGTTGCACCAATATTTTGTGTCGAATACAGGATAGTGAGGACTCCTTAAAAGATGAAACTGCTCACTATGAAGGCTCGCAAGAATCTCTGCAGGACTGAAAACAGCAGCTGTACAACAAGCAAATGTTCATTTTATTAAACATGCGTAACATTATTTCAGGTGTTTCCTCGTTTGTCCTTATTAAAATATTAATAAGTTCTTTCCTGAGACTTTGTTCACAACCAGGTAGGCTAATAATAAAGACAGCAGATCAGTTGACAAGGTTATTTTATAAATACCAATACTTTTACCCACTTTCTTAGTATTTGTCCAAAGTGTTCATACATAGTGTTATTTTAGATAGAAGGTGTGAACAATAATTTGCGCATGCATATTCATTTTACATGTGAATGAAGATTCGATGTTGAGTTTACAGTAATCAATAAAATTCTTGAACTATTACTTTCTGAACTCTGCAACATGTGGTGTGTTACAAACATTTTTGGATGTGCTGATGCATTCCATGACATAAGCAATAATTCCATCACATAAAGCATCTCATTAGTGTCTGGATCAAAACAGAGGAGGGCAGCTGAGGTCAGTAATTTGCCAGCTAGGAATTTTGATTTGATGAATCAGGGCTTTTAAATCTATGGATA
>JAFVLL020017795.1:0-24605 GCA_021397915.2 Tor tambroides | reverse complement strand
TTTCATTCTGTGGAAAAATATCTTTCATCAGTCATAAACATAGCTGGATAAGAGCATTGTGTTCTTTTGCATCTTACGGTTTGCTGGGAGGTCAGAAACAGCTCTCTTACAGACAAACTTTACAGGCTCAGCAGTATTTAGCAAAACTAAAATATACTCCAAACTATGTGTTTTTCTTTGCATGCCTTTGCTTAGCCCTTGCCATGTAAGCCCTCAATTGTGAGTTTAGGCTGTGCTTGGTAGGTTTCGGGGTTGGAAGCATTTTATGGAAATACCGCTGTGATGCTGTTGGACATGCAGATGCTTATCTAAGCTTACCTGGGTCAAGAGTTTTAAAGGGCAATGGGAAATAAATGAGCATGTTTTGCATAGATTAGACCAAAACAGCTTCAAAAAAAAAAACAGCTTAATTCAGGCCCATATCCAACTTGTCTATGCTCTTGAATTAAAAAGTCCTGTGCGATTCACACTTAACACCCATGTACATGTAAACCATTTGGTAAATCATTTCAACTTCTTTGTAAGAGTTAAGGTTCTTAGCCAAGGTGAAATACTACAGCTCAAATAATATATGCATGTCAAAGTACAAATAATAATAATGATTAAAAAAATACTTACCAGGCCAGCAATAGGTGTGGATAATCTGTTTAGTTTCTTGACGACGCCAGGCCTGATCTTGTTGATCAGACTAGAAAGAGAAAAACAGAGCAAAAGTCAACACAAACAATAATATCGTGTGTCGTTCCCAGTTTATGGCTTCCTTTAATTCTGACCATCTGGCTTCAGTTTACAAAGCCATCTAATGCCCTGAAGAAAATATAAACAACTCTCTGTGGAAACAGACATCAGTCAATAGCCTCTAAGTAAGTCTAGTTTTGTGTGAAAACTGGTTTGGAGAAATACACATTAAACACTGAACATTAAATTCAAAGATGTGCAGCTGATAGGTAACAAGGAGTGATGAGCATGAAATATAATATGAGAGAAACTGGATTTCTGGCTGTTTTGGTTATGTGTAATAAGGGGAGAGGCAGCCATTAACATTTTAATGAATTGTCTCATACAGTGTATCTTCTCTCATTTCTTTAACCACAGAAGAAAGTAAGTCATACAGGTTTGGAACGACATGAGGTTGAGTAAATGATGACAGAATTTACATTTTTAGGTGAACTCTTTAAGAAAATAACAGAGCTGCAATTTTTCCAAACAATATGTAGTGCTGGCAATATCTTCCCTGTTTGTGTTATTTAAAACACTAAAAATATGTATCTTGCACAACCACTCTGAAAAACCTGTTCACACATCTATAAAGCATTTGTACACTCTTTAAGTTCAAGTCAAGACATTGCTTTGTCGACCCCAGCGGTAGTTTCACAGGAGTCTTTGTTAAAACTTGAGATCCAGAGTGACAGTATCCTCAGGTAATGTGTGCCTTTGTCTGCTCATGTGGAAATGGCAAAGCTAATAGCTTAGTACAGACTGTAAGAAAGCAGCATGAGAGTGCAGGAGCAGGACGGTGAGATTCTGCACTGGACTGTGGTAATTAGTCTGCTGAGTCACTCGACTGACACCAGCATGTCAGACCGGCCCACGCACTGCCCCAGAACAATCCAGTCAGGTTCAGAAATGTGCTGAAATCCCTGAGCTTGCAGCATGTCACACCCAGTCCACCGACCTGACGCTCTCTCTACATAAACAGCACAACAGTGCTGCTGTAGAAGAGGCCTGATTGCCACCTCTCCCCATGTTCCTGCACCTCTCCCCTGCTCAGGTTTCTGAACCCGGCTAGAGTAGCTGGCACTATGGATCACCCTTTCCCAGCTGTTCTTTTAAATGCTCTGCCATCCGTGTTGTTTTCCTCTGCTGGGCTTACTAATGCTTCCTGGGATGGAACAGAGTATGACTGTGGCAGCCGGGTACAAATTATGTGTTTTAAAAATAGCTGCATTGCATAATGTACATTAAATGACACACTGCTTAGTTGCCAATGCAAATTGCAAATGAAAAAGTTCAGGTTAGCTTGCATCACATTTCAGCAAACAGGTAAAATATTGTTGCAGTGCATAATAGAAAAGTAGCTAAAAGTATAGGTCCAACATACAGTAAGTTCAGAGGAACTTACTTTATGTTGTTTTTTCACACAAATTATGATTACAGATTATCAGTTAATAAAGATCTCAAACAGTGCATAATCTGCAAACAAATTCATTTTGACATGTTTGGCTTTTCTGACATAGTAAACTTGCTCAGTAACTCCCCTGGTAAGACTTGTAAAAGCAAGCTAAAATGGTATAGTTGCATCAGCAAACATGTTTTTATCTCAAACTTGCTTTTAATAACACTATCGATTAGTTTTAAGGTTGGGTTTAGCGTACAGTAGATGGTACATTATTTTCAAAAGTGATACAGCATTAAGCTTTCAGTACCACTCAGCGGACATTTCATTCCTGAATTTCCAAAAAAGTACAACAACCAACACAATAAAACGCTGCCAGATTTTTACCTTCATCTGCCTGGGTTAGATAGCCCAAATTAACAAATTAATGTCCAAATCAATATGATTGTTTTCATCTATAAAACACAAAAGAAGATATTTTGAAGAATGTTTTAACTGTTTTTGTTCATACAATGAAAATAAAATAATAAAGAAACCATAAAAGTTAACATTATTGATGTGCCGCCATATTAGATTTAGATAGACATATTAGATAGACTATGAGTTGTTGAATGTTTTGATTTGATTTTGAATAACCACTTAATTTTTGCTCTTTACATCATACAAAGTGATCTTTGTGATCCAGGACACTAGAGTTGTATAGGTTACTTTTATGTACTTTTATGCAACAAGTTTTGGACCCCACTGACTTCTATTGTACGGACAAAAACAGCCAAAACATTCCTCAAAATACCTTCTTTTTTTTGTTCCACAGAAGAAAGAAACCATACAGGTTTGGAACAAAATGAGGATGATAAAATGATAACAGAATTTGCATTTTGGGGTTAACTGTCCCTTTAAGACTGTTTACACTATATTATGTTAGTGTGCATGAAGGAGTTATGCAATAGTTATTATTAAAGCAAAAAAACATAGTAAAAATGAGAGAAGTGCAAATAAAAACAGCTTTACTTACTCACACAACAGAAGTCCATTCTCCAGAGAACTCCGGAAATTACTGCTCACAAACTTCTTCTTAGTGACTGCCTGTGAGATGAGGACAAACACAGGAAGCACTAAGAACCAGTAAGTGGGAAGGTTATGTCCAGGGAAAGGAGAGGAAAGTTGTTCTTCCAAGCTGCAAGTCCAAGAGACTAGCACACCAGTACAACAACACAGCCTCTTTTGGAGAATTGTGGGTTATTCAGTAATCAGGGCTGGAGCCCAGCGGCCAAACCACAGAGAACGAGAGCATCTGGAGGAATGTCACAGTTCTACACACAGTTTCATGCCTTTCCAATGATCTCAAGCTACTCCTGCAGGACACAGAGGGCAGGCAGCCCATTGTTTTTGCTCACACACAGGGAAGCATTTATGTTGTGTTTATACCCTCAGACTACGCTGTTACAATGTGAGCCCTGTTGCTCCACACCTCATATAACATAATCTATGAGTAAAGCCTTTTTTTCCGAATACAAATGTTCTCAATTTCCAAGTTTGCACGCCAGTAAAAACAGAGTTTTGCTCGTTTAGCTAGCGAGTATATTTTATAATATGCTACTGGTCTAGAAAACATCACATTTAGGAAAACCTCAGCTAACTACAAGAAATAAAATCAGGCCATACAGAAATCGTGAGATGCCAATAAAGCTCAACCACTTATCGATAACATGAAGCTGTTGTTTTGAATAGCACACTCTTAAGCTGCTTTTACTTGGCTGTCGCTCATCAACATGGCATGTATTCAGAGGGTATGGAGAGCCTTACACTGCTTGTAAAAGGACACTGGTTATGTTGAGATCGGTATTGACTGTGAGATTTGAACCGCAATTGTTCTCTTTTAGAAGCAGAACTTCAAAGGACACTTTCTATGTCTCCTGAACAAAACAAGAACAAAAATAATGTGTGGATAAATACTATGATCCTCGTACTAGATCAAGTTACATTGCAAATTAAGGTAGATTATTTCAACAGGAATTTTGTATCCCCTGTCACACTGATCTAAATCTTTCAAAGTCGAGATAACTAATAAGATAAACTTCTAATACAGCCAAAAAGGTCCATTATGTATTAGAATAAATAATATCAAATAAAATTAAAGATCAAGTTATTTGGAAACAGAATGACAAATAACTTCCTGTACCTTTCATGCAGATTTATGTAACCATTGCAAACCCTCACAGATCAGGATTGTGAAGAGACAAGAGGTTAATCACATAGAGCACATTCACACAGCATGGCATAGTAAACATCAGAGTTCAATGACATATGAAATCCTGACCCCTGCTGTTCCTATCATTGTAATGTCCATGATGGTTTTTTGTTTTTAAACAGATCTTTGTAGCAGGTGAAGAACAATTTTAGAGCTTGAACAAATTGCTTACATAACCAATAAACAAATTAACTAGCAAACAAACAAACAAACAAACAAACATAAATAAATAAATAAATAAATAAAAATGGCATTGCTACAATCCACTATAATTTAATGGGTGGGAGATACTATTTAGTATTATTAAATTTAAAAGAATATAAACAAAAAATAGATTTATTTAAAATAAGTATTATTTATTTAAAAATAATGCATTAAATATCATGGTTTTCACATAAATAACCATGCAAAAACCAGCACAACTGTTTTCAACATTGATAATAATGAGAAATGTTTCCTGAGCACTAAATCAGCATATTGCAATGATTTATGATGGATCATGTGACACTGAAAAATGGCTGTTGAAAATTTAGCTTTGACATCACTGGACTATATTACATTTTTAAATAAAATAAATAAATAAATACAACCACACATTTAAGATTCTAAATGATTAAAAATTAAACCATTTCACATCCTTACCTTCAACATATGCCCATTCTATCACCAGCAACTCTACTCCCAAAAAAGAAGAATTTAATACAAACTATTTGTTCCCTAACCTCACATTGTGATCACACTGATTTAAATAGCAGGTTTTGATGATGTAAGAATGAACTATTGTTCATTCATGAAGGAGCAGTGAGGCATTCCAAGCTGTTTGGACACACGGAATGCTGCACATCGTTAATTGTGCCAAAGTGCTTTAATCCCTTTGACCAAGTAAGGTTTGTTGAACATGAAGAAATATTGAGGAGAAAATTCTCTTGGGTCATTTTAGGCTAAAAATAACAACCAGGATAACTAATGGATGTTTCATTCAAATATGCAAACAAATGTTTTTTTTTTTTTTTTCCAAAATCAAAAATCAATAACATCTAAAAAAATATTGACCTTATGTACAACTACAAATTTAAACTTAAAATTAGATGACACACAATTACCTCAACATTAATAACTATTCGATGATCATCAGTAAAATGAAGTGAGATTAAATATTTCACTTATAAATGTATAATAAATGTACTTCAAACTGCTTTCTAAGTATTTAATATTATTTCACCACAAGAATAATTTAGTCACAGTTGAGGATTTATTACCAGTAAAGTATGGAGTACCTCAAGGATCTGTCCTAGATCCTCTGCTATTTTCAACATGTTGCCCCTTGGTAATATTATTAGAAAATACTGGATTAGTTTCCATTGTTATGCTGATGATACTCAACTATATACCTCAACAAGACCAGATGAAACTTGTAAATTATCTAAGCTAACAGAGTGTGTTAAAAATGTAAAAGATTGGGTGACCAATAATTTTCTCCTATTAAATTCAGATAAGACAGAGATATTACTTATTGGACCAAAAAACAGTATACAGAATCTCTTGGATTACAATCCATTTTAGAAACATTGCCAAGCTACGAAACATGTTACCTGTTTCTGATGCAGAAAAGCTAATTCATGCACTCATGACCTCTAAACTGGACTACTGTAATGCACTGCTAGCTGGTTGTCCTGCATCTTCAATAAACAAGCTACAGGTAGTCCAAAATGCAGTGGCTAGAGTCCTTACCAGGTCAAGAAAATATGATCATATTACCCCAATTTTACAGTCTCTGCACTGGCTACATATCAAGTTCCGTATCAGTTACAAAATATTATTACTTACCTATAAGGTCCTTAGCTCCTGCGTACCTAACTAGTCTTCTACCACGCTACAATCCATCCTGCTCCCTAAGGTCACAAAACTCTGGACTTTTGGTAGTACCTAGGATAGCAAAGTCCACTAAAGGAGGTAGAGCTTTTTCACATTTGGCTCCCAAACTCTGAAATAGCCTTCCTGATAACGTGTAGGGTTCAGACACACTCTCTCTGTTTAAATCTAGATTAAAGACACATCTCTTTAGCCAAGCATTTTTCTAATGCATCTCATAATCTTGTACTGCAGTTATATCTGATCAAACTTATTCTTTAGCTTGGGTTGAACAAATCATTTTTACTTGGATGGAACAGCAGCTACGCTAATAATGTCTCTATTTGTTTCTCTGTTTCTGCCATGGGATTAACATCCTGTGATAACTAGGAATTGCACGAGCTTCAGTTTGGAGCCAACCCTTAAATAATCTGAGATGACCAAACACCTGAGAAGAGATGATGCCAACTCCTCAGAGGACTTCAGATGATGCCAACCCTCAGACAACATACAGAATTACCAAATTTTGCCATATGTTAAATATATTAAGTTTCTCCAATATATAAATATCGTAGAAACTTAAATTCCTGTAAAGCTGCTTTCCAACGATTTGTATCGTGAAAGCGCTATACAAATAAACTTGAATTGAATTTAAGTTGCTAATGACAACTTTCTACTCTTAGATATACTAAGCAACTTCAGAAGGTTGGCTAATTTTGGATTCGACTTTAACAAGCTGAGAACTACCCTGGAGGAAAAACAGGAATGTCTCTGCCCACAGACCGGGTGCCTGGTGCAAGAATGAGCACATGTGACAAACTCCAGATCATTCAGCTGACTATAACACCCTACACACTCAAACACTCAGACTCCAGCACTGCTCAGTGCGCCCTCAAGCCTGACAACCCGTTAATCATTCAGATCGGACGCTAAGCAGCACATCACCTTCCTTTGCAGGGGAGCAATCGGCTTGGGGCTGAAACTGCTCTGCCAAAGTCCACTGCCTGTGACAATGCACCAGTGTGCATGTGTGAGAGACTGATGTCACTCTGAAAGCATTCAGATTCACCCCTCATGAATTAAGAACAATATTTGTTCAGTTACAGCCAGTGCTTTGGCCCTGCCATCTCCCGCAGAGAAGGGAATTCACAAGGATAGGAAAGTCCTAATCATTTGTGCCTTAGACTAAGAGCATTCCAGAGGGTTTTGTGGAATAAACCGAGTAAAGCGTGTGAAAATTGTTGCGGGACTACTTGTTTTTCCACAGTGAGCTTGATGGAAAAAGACAATAGATCAGTTTTTGGAGTGCTTTAAAGGGATAGTCCTCTCAAAAATGAAATTCTGTCATCATTTACTTTTCATCATTCCAAACTTGTGTAACTTTCTTCCTTCTGTGGATCACAAAAGAAGATATTTTGACAATGTTGGTAACTAAACTTTTTCCCATCAGACTTCCATTTTATGGACAAAATTATACAATAAAAGTCAATGGGAACCAAAACTGTTTGGTTACCAACATTTTACAGTATATCCTCTTTTGTGTCCCGCAGTAGATTGCAAGTTATTTAAGTTTGGAATGTCATGAAAAGGAGTATAAAGACATTGCTTTCCCATGCTTGGCAATGTTACTGGAATAAGATTAAACAATGCATTTTACTGTCCCCATGACAATCAAAATTTGTTCCCTGATTGTGGACAGGAAGATAATAATAAATATTAATCTAACTAAAAATATATAAATAATAAAGATAATTATTTACAGTGTGTAAAGAAACAAATAATCACAATTAAAGAGCATCCATTTTTTGTCGTTTTGACAATGATATAAAGTGTGACAGTGTATTAGAAATGTTGCTTTATTGAATGTAACCTTTATTTAGGCTAAACAAATATCCATCTAAATACACACTTCATGATCTTAACTGAAAAGACAAAAAACTACCAATGAAGCGTTTAGCAAAAGTAAATGACAAAAAGCTGAAAAGCAAAAGGCGAGGCTGAACGTATTACAAATATGAGACAAACATACACACTATGATAATCATCAAAACATACTTTTAATAGGCCTACTTATTACAATTTTGCATGCAACACCAAATGTTATATTTTTGCCAGGTTTTACGTTCTCATAAACACGAATTCAACAAGTCTGGGTATATTCAGCATGAGTTCAGTGCTTTTTCATTTTGGTTACCTCATAATTTGGCAGTATCAAGTGTCATTTCCCTGAACTATATTTATCTAAATGAGAGCAGGTGTGAAAGTTCTTACCTCAATCCATCTCTGTGCTTCTGAATAAGCAGCCTCATAACCCACTGCAGACTGCGGTCGCCACTCCATCACCGGCCTGAAGTGCGCTTCTTGGTGAGGCAGTAAGGAATCAGGCGTCTATGCTGCAAAAACGCGAGCAAGACGCGTGTACAGTTAAAACGCGAGCGTTCTGTCGCGTCGCGTGAATAATTTGAAGACTACCTGTTTTCTTTAAAAAAATTAAATCAGCGAGTAAACGCTTTTCGTATCCGACTAACGTTACTAGTATCACAGCTGTTACCGTGTCACAACGTCAACGAGCAAAGATCTTCTGACAGTCGTAAAGAGCGCAGGGTAAAAATTTAAATCTCGTCTTGTTCTTTAGCTTAATCCTGAGAAACTTTAGAGTTTTGCTGTGTACTTTACACGCCCCCTAGTGCGTCAGGACACACACCTAAACTACTGTCAGATTACATTACAGGTGCCAAGGGCACGATAAAGCGCCTTTGGGGAAAAAAGCACTAAAGTCTGTAGATTTAGTTAAATACGTGTTAACAAGTAGAGGCAGGTCAAATGGTACTCAAATGGTAAAGCATTTAAGCATAGATTGACGACATTTAAAGCTAAATACAAGACGGTTTTGATTTCATGTTTTTTTTTTTTTTTTAATCACTATCGAATTTAATTACTTCCTTTTTGCTTATTTTATTATTTATATTTTTAGAGTGTGCAAGTAACTGCTGTAGCAAATCTGTAAATAAGGGATAGATTTAAGTCAGCTGGTTATGTCAAAATTATTTTAAAGAAATGATTTGCGAGAATAAAGACCACAGTGTCCAGTAACACTGACCCAAACTATCAGCATTTATTTTGCAATAAAACCAGCTGACCGTACCTTATCTACTTATTATAAGGTTATTTACCAAATAATTCACAAATGAAAGAAAGAAAGAAAGAAAGAAAGAAAGAAAGAAAGAAAGAAAGAAAGCAAGATCACAGCTACAGTACATAAGCAAAGCTTTCCTTATTTTCCCTGGACAACAGTCATTATTCATTCCACTGAATGCCACAACTAACCAATCAGAATCAAGTATTCAAGAAGAGGCATGTACTGTAATACAGAGTACAAAAAAATTAAATATTTATCTTATATATAACTACAGTACTCAACATATGAAGTGGATCAAAACCTTTCATCAAAGTCGTCCTAAAACAAAAAAACAATACCCGTTCTTGTCTTAGGACAACTTTGATGAACTTTTTCGTTCCACTTCTAATGTGGACTACTATATATCTTAAAAACAAATGTAAATCTGAATTGTTAATTTTTGTTAAACAATTTAATTTATTTTTAGAGGACATTACTGTTTTGAAGGAAATAAATATTGATGTAAATAAAAGATGCACATTAGTCATAGCTTGAGTATTCAGGGAGTGAACTGTTGTTACTCATAATACAGCAATGAGGTCAACATGAGATGAAAACATTGGACATTTGCTCTTTATTGTTTTAGTATCATCTGAATTTTTGCTGTATTCTTGAGAAAACTGTATTTAGAAGTAGGACACCATATGCAATGACACATTGGCACACTGACACACTCATGTTAAAAGCACATTTTTGTGTTAAAATATGACAAGTCTACATATTCATCAGGAGAACTTTTATTTTAAATGGATCTTTTCTGGCAGAAAAAAAGAACACCACCATTAGAAGAATTAATATTAACATCAAGAAAACAGTGTTTATAATTTTGGAGAAATGAACAAATTATTTCAATCAGAGAGCTGTAAACATTCAGATACAACATTTTTATGTGCATGTACACTTTTTAATATTAGCTAATTTGCTTCTCATTTGCTTTGTCGGTTATGGTCGAAACCTTTAACAAACTTTTTTTATTCAAAGTCAAAATTGAACCTATAAAGGTTTAAAGTATTCAGCACTTCTGAATGATTGGCAGTTTTTCTCTTAGGTAAAATAAGAATATTTATGCTTTGGAAAGAGCCACCACAGTGAAACGGAGCTCCTGAGGATCACGTGCCATGAACTTCTTGCAGACCTCTGCAGAATCCTGTAGATCAAGCAAAAACATAGCCAAATGCATAAAACCAGATCCCCAATCCACAACTGTTTAAACAACAGCTACTTTTACATGCAACTAAATAATCTATTAGTAATCGGATTGATGGCTCAATTGGACTGAAAAGCCTTCATGTAAACACGTCAATCGATCTGACTGAGCTCAATCTGAACGAAATTTCGATCAAATTGAAAGGGGTGGTATAGACATTTTCTAATCCAATAGAGAGGAAATGTAAACACTTGATCGGATTGAAAACCGAAACTGGAAAGTACTGTGCATGTGCAATGACTTAGAAATGGCATAATGGCATATGATGCATGGAACAAGTCATGGTTTTAGTAGAATGAAGTGTCATAAATAACTGTTATGTTATTCTAAAATTCTCCTTCCACTCATTGACTGTGCAATGCAGCAGAACAACATCCCAGCAGTCCTCACTTCATACTCTCATCCACAGACGGCTTGTTTTGGCCATGGGAATTGGCAAGTTTACTGCTTGATAAGTATAAGCAGCACAGGAAAAAGTCTAACTCTGCTCTTTAAAACAAAGAAAAGAAGTGACGGTAGGGAGAATAGTATGCGCAAACATCGGGAAACTGTATATTCATGCAGTGTGCACGTCAAAAGATCAAATTCAATTTGAAGCTTGTGACATACAGTGCCTTGCGGAAGTATTCATACCCCTTCATTTTTTCACATTTTGTTATGTTGCTGCCTTGTTAAACTGCTTTAAATTACTTTTTTTTTCTCCACATCAATCTACACTCCATACACCATAATGACAAAGCAAAAACAGAACTGTTACAACTTCCCAAATCTATAAAAAAAAAGAAAAAAAAGAAAAGAAATAAGTACACTGCATAAGTATTCATACCCTTAACTCAGTACTTAGCTGAAGCACCTTTACAGGCTCAAGTCTTTTTGCGTTTGATGCGACAAGCTGTGCACATCAGCATTTGGCAATTATCTGCCATTCTTCACCTCACCTCTTCATGTCTCAAGCTGTCAGGTTGGATGGGGCAGATGCACATTTTCAGGTTTCTCCAGAAATATTTGATTGGGTTCAAGGCCAGTCTGTGGCTGGGCCACTCAAAGACATTCACAGAGTTGTCTATAAGCCACTCTTGCTGTGTGCTTAGGGTCATTGTCCTGTTGGAGGGTGAGCCTTCTTCCCAGTCTGAGGTTCTGAATGCTCTGGACTGGGTTTTCATTAAGGCTATCTCTATATTTTGGTGCACTGAGCTTGTCTTCTACTCTGATGAGTCCCTCAGTCCCTGCTGCTGAAAAAACAGCCCCACAGCATGAGGCTGCTACCACCACACTTTACTTTTGGGATGGTACTCTGCAGGTGATGGGCAGTGCCTGATTTCCTTCAAACATGATGCTTAGAATTGAGGTTCATCAGGTCAGAGAATCTTGAGAATCTCACAGTCTGAGGTTCCTTTAGGTACTTTTTTGCAAATTCCAAGTGAGTTTTCATGTGTCTTCACTGAGGAGAAGATTGAGTCTGGCCACACTGACATAAAGCCCAGATTGGTGGAGTGTTGCAGTGATGTTTGTCCTTCTGTAGGTTTGTCCCATCTGCATATATGATCATGGAGCTCAAATAGAGTGACCATCAGCTTCTTGGTCACCAGTCTAGACAAGGCCCTTCTCCATCAGTTGCTCAGTTTGGCCAGGAGGCCAGCTCTAGGAAGAGTCCTGGTTGTTTCAAACTTCTTCCATTAAGGTTAACGGAGACTACATGCTTCTGTGAACCTTCAATGCAGCAGAATTTTTTCTGAACTCTTCCCCAGATGTGTGGCTTGATGCAATCCTGTTTCGAAGCTCTATAGGCAGTTTTTGTTTTACCTTAGGGCTTGGTTTTTCCTCTGATAAGCATTTTCAGCTGTTTCATTTTCATTTTTTATTAAGACTTGTGTGCCTTTCCAAATCATACCCATTCAATTGAATTTGCCACAGATTAACTTCACTCAAAGTGTAGTAACATCTACAAACGATATGAATGCTCCTGAGCTAAATATCATCTGTCCCAGATAAGGGTATGAATACTTATGCAATGGAATCATTTAAGTTTTCTATTTTTAATAAATTTGCAAAGATGTTAAAAACCTGTCTTTTGCTTTGTCATTATGGTGTATGGAGTGTAGATTGATGTGGAAAAAAAGTGATTTAAAGCAGTTTAACATAAGGCAGCAACATAACAAAATGTGAAAAAATGAAGGGGTATGAATACATCTGCAAGGCACTGTATAAACATGCACATCAACCCACTCACTTTATTTAGCGTTCATGTCAACACTACGTTCGGATTCATCAATCAGAATGATTCCATTCCAATTGAAACAAAAGGTGTCCATGTAAACGTAGCTAATGTCTAGAAACAAAAGTTGCAAATATACATCCATCGCTAGAGATAATCTATAAATCTATAGCCCATGACTTATAGCTCATAACTGAGAAAAATCCCACCTCAAGAAATGTGTCCTCTGTGGTTTTCCCATGAACAATTGGAAAAGGTTTGCGTCCATCTGAATCACATGAACAAAATATGAACACCAGTAATATCTCCCTTGACAATGTTGCACATAATACATCTGTATACTATACATCTCTAAATTTTGTGTGTAGAACTGACAAGCACCTAAAACAATGACAAAATTCATCATGTAAAATTAAATTTACCTACCCAGTTCATATAAATGTCCCTCAACGTTTACAAAGGCAATAAAATGCAAATCCACTTTTTCATCTAAACTCGGAGCCTATAAGGGTGAGCAGAGTAAATAGTTAGCATGTTAGAATTTTTCTATGACACTGGAATAGCAATAAAAATGCAGAACTGAGATCCAACACAACGAGAAAACAAAAGATCTCAGAGTCAGAGAAAAAGAAGTTCATTAAGAATTAAGAAAGCATCTCAATACTGCAGAAAGAAGTGAAACCAGGGGCCAGTTGTATAAACTGCTTAGAATATTCTTAAAAAGTTAGTCATGTAATTGTTTTTTTCTAGACTGGTCAAAACTTTTTTTTTTTCCCCATCAGTTACAAAGCGCTGGTCAAACAAGTTCTTAAGACACAGTCTTAACCTAGTGGCTATGTTTATGCAACTAGGCCCAGATTGGAAGGGCCTTAAAGGTTATACTGTGTAGATGTGACTGCAGCAATAATTCTTAGATCTGCAGTTGCAGAGTTCACACTGATCGAAAGTGATGATAGATTACAAGATGATGGGATGGATTGAGTTGAGAAAAAAAGTAGGGAAAGACTTTATTTTGTGCATAGGGAATCAGTTGGATTATTGTATTTTTCTGCAATCTCATGTGAGTGACAGGCTGCAGGAGGCAAGGTATTATTGTCCTGTCCTCACGCCTGGGCACACATCTTCACAGATGTCATTGCGAAGGTGAGAAGTTAATGTTTTGATTAAAGATTACAAGAGTATATGAAAAATCTGCATGGATAAAAAAGAAAAAAAAAAGAAAAAAAAAAGATAAAAAAGATAATGTATTTACATTTAAAGTCATTCTATTTTTAAAATAGTCAAGTTTGATTTTATTTTGGCTTGTTAAAAAAATCTGCTTCAGACAACCCAGATATGCTAAATCTGTTGTGTTAATATATGGGTCTAGAATTAATTATTAAAAAAATAAGCTCTTTGCCTCCATTTGTTTGTTTGTTTGTTTTTTTAAGAAAATGTGAATCAAAGACTAACATTCCAATATTTTCAACATGGTCCAATTCTCAAAAGTCTACTACTTCAACATTAACAAATGAACACTGCATGGAAAATTCATCAATGGGATAAAACTTCAAAATGTATGCAAATACTTGGTACTGTTTTGAATGCTGTATTAGCAACTACTCCGTATTTAGCAAATACCAACCTCTGTTTGTCCTTCCTGAGCGCTTGACTCATGTGTTACTCGGATACTCTGAAATAATAAAAACATCAGTACCATGAATAAAGGTTTAGTTAAGTTAATTCCATTGAACTGCACCAAAATACAGAACAGTTTTTCACCTCATCTTTTTCAAGGAAAGCTGCCTTTTCTTCTGGGCTCATCTTTGCAGACTGCAGTAAAAATGCCTTAAGTGGTGAATTGGGCTCTTTGGAGGGGAAAAAAAAAAAAAAAAAAAAAAAAATCAAGAACATACCACAAACAAGTACACTGAACAATCAAATGAACCAACTAATATTTTTCAAAACAGGGGAACTCAGTCTGAAAATGATCAGCTCTGATACTTGCCAAACTCCAGATGCCTTTGATTGTTTGCCACAGCATGAATCAGCCCTATTGTACCACAAGCATTGCCGATGGTTTGTTTCATGAAGTACACATCTGAGGACACCTCTTGTCCTTGTGCCTTAATTTTTGCCTCCTCCTCCTGTCTAAAGGTTTCATACTACATTGAGGAAAAGAATATTACTAAAATGTAATCTACAGTAAATCTCACACATTGTAAAATAATCATAATAATTTGCAAGAATGACAAAGACGCTTATTCTTCTGACTTAATAGAATTTGATAATGAATATATAATCAACTCCTCCAGGATTCACACAAATTATTAATACTTTTTTTTAGTTGGTTTCATAAAACATAGAATTGGTCTAATTTAATTTTAAAAAAATACTCCTAGTCTTAACATAGCAGCTAAGTTTATGCAACTGGCCACAGGTTTGCATAACTAACACAATTTGTGTCACATCCTGTGTCATGCGGAAACCTAACCGCTTTCATTAAAAAAAAAAAAAAAAAAAAAAATCACAAATTTTTGAATTCTAATTGTCACTAACACTAATTACATAACCACATAATGATTAATGGTAGATTATTACTTCAAACAACCTGAACAAAATGCTCGAAACATCATGAATATTATTAGAAGTGTTGGTGCAGCAAATTCAGTTATTTCATTTTATTTTGGGTCATGGTGAAGAGAGCAACTCATGATGAGACTTTTCTGTTCCATTTTATTTACACCAAATATTTAGCAAAATAATACACTCTTTAAAATATAGTAGTCAACATCTGAAGTTCATCAAAGATGTCCTAAGACAAGAACGGATATTGTTTTGGTTTTAGGACAATTTTGATGTTTCGATCCACTTCAAATGGTGACTACTGTTCATATTAAAAGGGAATTACCATACCATGTCAATTAGAGAAAGAGCCTTGCCCCCCCCCCCAAAAAAAAAAAAAAAAATCTATACAACTATGATCTGATATACTTTGTAAGCTTAGTTGATGCCAGCAACAACTGTATCCAGTTGCAACTCCATCATTTACAAGCAGGCATCTATAAATACAGAGCTTATTTGCTGACATGGAGTCAATATGGGTATAAACTGCAGTCATACCTTCTCTGTTATAGGGAACAGCAAAAGTACAGCACACACAGGCCTTGGCACCAAACTGAGAACTTCAGGTTCCAAACCGTACACATCCCCAAACTGCCAGGTGGGTACCAAGCCAAGCTGGCGTAAAAACTTAAAGGTATAACACAACACATACATATTAAAAACAAATCCTATAATCACAAGATTAGTAAAGAGGTTAGAAGTGTATGGTGAAAGACACACAAGGGCCTACGCATTCCAGAAGCGTTTCTATTTAATCATATCAATAATAAACTAATATGAAACATAAAATACATCTTACATTAGTTCCAAAAGCATAAAATTACAAACAAGATATCAAGCGCAGTATTGCTGATAAACATAATAAATCAAAGTTGATGCAATTAGCTTTAACACAAACGTGCTTTAATAAACCTGATTCATTCATTTGGCACAAGTTTTGAATCCTAGACACACCCAGATAGTCGAGACCTCTACTCACTTGGTTCATAACCTGAAAAGCAGACACAGAACACAAAACAGTATCATATAAAATATGATGTCAAAGACATGAGCTGCAGCTTACCGTTCCTGCTAAAAGCTGCCTATGAAAAAAATGAACCGATGAACGATATAAAATTGAATTAACGACAAAAGATCGTGAGATGGTGAGAAATTCATACCTCTGGGTTGGCTTCCAATGGTAACCAGCGCTGGCCCTCCATCTCAGATTAAGCCCTGTCTGATATCCTAAATAAAAAAGGTGATATTGCTACCTCGAGCAATGGTGTATAGACGCTGTGACAGCTGAGGAGGAAGTTCAATGGAATATGTGAGCGCGGGTGTGTGAATTAAGCCACTGGCCTGATGTCACTCCGGAAATGCAGGCTCAAATTCCAAAATAAAAGCATTCGCTTAATTGCGTTTATCAGGGAAATTAGGGACGATGCGCATTCGTGTTGTTTAGTGTCACGAAATGCTCTCACCACGTTTATATGCACAGAATGTCTCTATAATTTTTGTAATATTTGATATATTTTGGATTTTATGAGTTGTCTCTCCCATTACACGTTGCCTGTTTAGGGTATAAAAACAGCCCAAGTCATCAATAATTCTGTGATTTATTTGATGCAAACAAATATGGGATATTCAAAATATGCTGCATGTATGACATGTCTAAGTGTCCTAAAATTGAGACATATTTTGTATTTTTACATTTTTTAACTGTCTCATCTTTATCCTCAGGGGTGGGCAATTCACTGTCCTGCACGGTTTACCGCCATCCCTAAACAATCATATAATACAATTTATGTAACAAAATATATTTTTTTTATGTAATCCTGAAGACTTTTGTCAGATTTTTCAGATGTGTTTGATCAGGGTTGGCGCTAAACGCTGCAGGATGGTGGCCCTCTAGGAGCAGGGTTGGACACCCCTGTTCTACCATAAAGTTAGCTGTGTGAAACCCTGCAAGAGAAAAATCTAGTTAAAAATGCAAAGATGTAGTCAACTAAATGTAATATTATCCATTTTACATGCAAATATTAACATTTGTACGATTTTTAAATTCAAAATAAATAGAAAGGGGACTGTGTACAGTGGGCCTAGAGGCCAGGAAGGCGATAAAGAAGCGATAAAACGAGCATCTTCCCTCCGAAGACTTGTGTCGCATTTCGGGGCAAAGCAAAAAAAACATTAAATATAAAATGCGGGAAACTATTCGTTGGTTATTCTAAAATTAATTGTATTACAAATTATACTACAACTGGAAAATACTGTAAATTGATAAACTGTTAGGCGTGATGACGTTGAATGTCTCCGACAGCGCCTGTAGTCCCATTTAGCAACTTGTTAGCAACCGTCTTTTTTAAGAAACATAACAACTTAAAAAAATCACGAGTGGAGTAACTACTGGTGTGTTTTATATCGTAGAATAAAACGTGAAAGTATCTTGAGCTTGTGTGAACCACGGACCTTATTTAAGGGATTTAACCAAAATCCCATTCAAAAAACCCATTGACTCTGGGACGATGGAACCGGAAGTGCTAAAATGCTAACTCGCTTCCGGGTTTTCGCCTACAAAGTGACATCATAGTTCCACCACTCTATAAGGCTCTTCCCTAAGGGCCCCTGGAATGCGATTTCTAATGAGGGGGATCTGCTCTCCTTGATGCGATTTATAACCCCCTCCACCCCCACCCCACTTCAGAGATTTTTTTTTTTTATCAAGGGGCTCCCCCTGGGGGCACAATTTTCCTTGTGGCACCATTCATTGTCAATATTGAGGATAATCCTTTTTTATGCGCCAACAGGCAACGTCTCAGGAGATACGCATATTTCAAAAATTGAAAAATTCTTCCTCGTGCCTCCTAAAAGAGACTAAAGAATATGTAGGCCTATCTCGTGGTACACATTGCCTGTTTTAGGGTTAAAGTCAGTTTTGTGTTTAAGCCTTTATTCTGAATATATACATAATCTCCTCTCTTTGTGTTATGTAATTATTTTATACTTTATTTGTTTCTAATTATTCTTTATAACGTTACTGGTTTGTGTTATGTTATTAATTTTATGACATTTTCCAGGTCCGTCGAGGCTGGTGCGCTCAAGATATCATGTTACAGATTTAGTCCAGTAGGTGGCGATACTTAAACGGTTGATTCTACAAACGCTATTATCAACAAGAGAAGAAGAATTTTAAGATTCCGCGGAAATGTTTGGTTTTAAATAAGTATAAACCGATTTAATTTGTATGCTAAATATATGTTATCTGAGTAGAAATGCATTTGAACAAGTATAAAGATAAACATAATCAAGAGTCGAGTTTGTCGTCGTCTTCTTTTATTATTGGTGAGTAGTCTGAAATTAGATTTATTATTGTTAACGGTTTAATTCCGCTGTGGTATTATCAGTCATGTCTTTATTACAGCTCCCAATGATAAACCGTTAATAATGGCGTCTAAAGAGAGGAAGGAAAACATAAGAATGGGCAAACAGACGGCAACTGTGTACGCAACAAAGATAAAGACCAAAATACACAGTAAGAAATGCTAAATAGATTAATTTGTCTGCATTACTAGTGTCGTTTGTGTTACTTGTGTATGTTGTGTGTTGAAATGGCAATAACTGGATCTTGATTATCTCTTAGATACCTCATCATTCTTCAAGCTTTCTTTGAAAAGCAACAACAAGGCTCTTGCTCTGGCTCTTGTTGCTCAGAAGCAAAAGAGCAGAGAGCTGGAGGCAGAGGTGGTGCGACTGAGGAAAGATGCACAGACAACTCATTTTGATCTTGCTCATCAGCGTCATAAAAACAAACAACTGGTGAGTCTGAGACAGTGAAGTCTGGTGATATTGCAATTGAATATTCGCTCACAAAGGTTTTATTAAAAAACTTTATTAAAAGTTAGGCTATTCAATTGAATCAGTCTTGGGTTTATATTTATGTACTATGAATTTGTACACGCTCTAGATTTATTGAACACATTGAGCTTGTGCTGTACTTTAAAAACAAAGAACATACAATATATTTCATACCAGTATGTTTGTTTATTTTTTTTATTTTTTTTTTGGCTGTCTCTAGTTTGCCATTATACGAGAGTTTTATGACTCTTCCCTTAACTGGATGACAAAGGCAGTTGAAATTTTTAGTAATGATGAGGTAAGCAGTCAATGTATTTGACTAATAATTAAATTATATGGCTGTTTTTGTTGTTGTTGTTGTTATATTAATAATAATCAGCATAATAATAATTATCAGGACTTCAGCCTAGCTTTGTTGATTGTTCACATAATAGCTAGTTGTTAGATAGACACAATGGTATTAAAACTATTTTTATTATAATTAATTTGTATTAAAACTAATTCTTATTTTAAAGGATCCAGACAGTATGGACTCGGAACACAACACCAATGAAGGTATGAAAAGATTTTTTAGGTTATTCATTGTACACAAGGTTCCTTAAGAATGTCACTCAAGTTTAATTAAGTTTGAATGATTGGCACAGTTATGTCAACTCATAGAAATTAAGCTAATATTAACTTCTTTGTATATTACAACTAACAAAATAACATCTTGATGCTGTTATTTTAATTTGTGATTTATTTTTCAGACCAAATCTTTGAAATGGAGAAAGAGGTTGGCAGTTTGCAAGACAGACCTCTGTGTCCACAGCAGGACCATGTTCAGCCTGAACCAGTGAGTTCAGCCGGTGATGCTCCCAGCCAAGAGGGAGATTGTCCAGCACAGCAGAACACCATATATGACTCTGAAATGGAGATGACCATTAGTGACAGTGCTGCTGAAATAGTAACAGTTGAAACAAATATCAGAAGAACCTCTAGAGTTACAGAAGAACATCAGGAAAAGAAGGATTTGTGTCTATCAGAAAAAGGTAGTGAGGTTATATCTGCTAAGGAAGACTCACCAATTGAATTTAGTAGATCAGATTATACATCAGCTGTGCCAAAAGAGACGACCGCTGTCTCACAGCAGTGCTCTCCCACTGTTCAGAATGAGGTGGAGAATGGGCAGCAAATGGAGTCAATAACTGCACGCAGGAAGACTCACGTCACCTTTCGTTGTACTAAAAGTAGCAGACGCACGTGTAAATGGAAAGAACCAAACCCAGATCCAAGAAGAACATACCTGATCTCCCAAGATCCTTCTAATGATGTTTTTAATGATTGTTTTAGTGATCTTGAGCTTCAGAATTCTGAAAGAAGCAAGGTAATTCCTTCACTTGGAAATGTTTCAAATAAAGCTGCTAAAAACAAAGCTAAAGAGTCCCATGCCATCCAGGAGCCCAGGAGAACATTTGTAGTTCAAGATGAGCCAAGACCTCAGAAGAGCAGGAAGACCAAAGTCTTGTCCCTCATGATGGATCACAGTTTATCGGATGTGCATGAAAATATTCAGTCTGCCAGTACTTTGTGCCCAGTGGCTGCTGGTACTGATGTCCATGTCGGTGAGACCGCAGTTCAAAAACACAAAAACAAAACTCCAGCACACCCACTTCCTCAGTCTGAAAAGTGCAAGACACAGAAAAACAGAGGAACATTTGTAATACAGGCAAATCAATCATTCATCAACAGGAATTCATTTTTGAATGAAACCAATACATTAGAAGATCCCAACAGACCGGAAGGTTTACAAGAAGTAATATCAGAAACCCAAACGACAACTCTCGATATTGGTTCAGATAATGTTGCACAACAGCACAAGGAGCATGATTTTCATGAGATATTGACAAAAAACACTTATCATCCAGAATGTTCACAAGATGTGAATACCAGCCTTGTACAGGAACACTCTGAATTTATGTCATCAGTGACTGGTAAAGCCAAAAAACACAGAAAAGAAGGGGAAGGTAAAATAAAAAAGAAGAATACTGCATCAAGAGAAAAACCCAAAGCATTAACAAAGAAACAAAACAGTTGTGCTCTGAGTGTGGATGAAACTGTGTTGACTGGAAAGCAAGATGAGACTGATCTTCAGAATGGAGCAGGATGCAGGTCTTTGTCTAATACTTTACAGCTACCAGGAATACCCCACTGCGCAGCCTCAGAGGAGGACCTCAGGGATCAACACAATACTGAAACACTTGAAATAAGTTCCCCTTCCTCTGTTGACAAGCTTGATCAGACTGACCATATCAATATGGACTCTCTTAGCATAAATTTGGATCAAACCAGCCAAGCTCTTGAGGGCAGATGCAGGAAAACATACGTTGTTTCATCTTCTCGTGAATCACCCCTTAAGGAAAAGACTGACAGTGGGGCTTCCAGTGACATTTCTGAACGTGATCTTCTTACTAATGAAACTGATAATGTTTCACCTGTAGTGAACAGAAGCACATTTGTCATGGAAAAATACAATGTAACTTCAGATGGTTTTAGTGGACACACAAAAGACCTTCAATTCACAGAGGAGAGGCCTCCCTGGGAGACCCTTGATGGTTACACTGAAACTCTCTCAGATGAAAGCTCTGCCCACAGCCCTCAACCAGAGACCCGCTGTCAAACTATGAACATTTACCAGGACCAAGACTCAGACTTGAGGCCCCAAGCTCCAGGTAAACCTTATGAATAAATCTAAATTCTTTTTTCCAATGTTTGTATTTTTAAGGAGAAACAATAATACATATTAGTGCGCTTTTAATACAGATGAATTTTTGAGACTATTTAATTTTCATTTTTCCCTTTTTTGCATTTCGCATATGTCGTATATTTGTTTGTATCTTATATATTTATTTTTATTCTACGAATAGAAGAAGGCAGGGTTATGAAGAGTCTAACAAATACAGAGCATAACCCTGATTTCGGGAGAACAAGAAGAAGAGCAGCACCAGTCTCCTACAAAGAACCAGCCCTCAACTGGTGAGTTACACTTGAATGATAACACAGTCTAATGTAATGCAATAATAAAATATACTATATTTGTGTCTTAATACAGATTTTTAAAAATAATTTTGGATAATTTCGAACTGACTGATTGATTGTTTTGTTTTTTTAAACAGCAAGATGAGGCGTGGGGACAAATACTCTGATACAAAATTCTTAAACTCTCCAGTGTTTAAAGACAAAAAGAAGAAGAAACGAGTTTAGGAGTGATTTTCTTATTGATTTCAGACTTTCCTTTGGTTTTTCTTTTTTTATTTCGTCTTTTTTTATGTAACGCAAATGTTTAATAGATTGATTTTAAAGTAATCATTTTTAATCACAGCTGTGAACTTGCCTTCAGCTCGGTTTTCATTCTTGTGTATATATATAGGAAATATTGTCTGAATTTTAGATTATATTTATTTTATTGGTTAATAAAGAGAACGTGCTCTATTAACCTGCTCTATTCTATTTTATTGTTAACTTGTTTCTGCTTTCCATCCCTCTTTGGCATTCATATTAGTCATATGGAAGTCAGCTTTGTTCATTTCCTCATCTCTTTCCTATCAAGATATATGTAGGAAAGTTGAGTCTGTGTGTTATGTAACCAGGCACTGGCCGACAGTGTTAAAGTGATTGAAGGACTGAATGAATAATTTAGAGGACTGTTCACCCGAGACTACAATTCTGAGACAGAGTAGGAGTGTCTGTTTAACCAGTTTATATATTCTGAAATCAGACTAAAATTTCTCATATATATAGTTATCATATTGTGCTGTCAGGAAGTGTTGGTATCTGGGTTTTAGGTAAGTTTCAATGAGTTTTCATGAAAAAATGATTCTTTTCTATTTGTAGAGGTGATCAGTCTTAAGAAAATTCCTTGCTCAAATATTATGGGCCTAAAGCCACAGACTGTTTTTTTATTTAATCACTATTTTTTAGAGCATCCAAAGTTTTATAATTTTTTTTTTTTCCCCCAAATGTTCTCATCCGATGCCTTTGGTAACATAACACTTGTGTGTTAGACATCCTGTCAAATGTTCATCTCACTTTTCCTGTTCGTAGGAAGCCAAAATATAGTTTGCAGTTTGCTTCCTGTGCTTAGTGTTGCCCCTGGCAGAGGATTAACTACTAGGTAAAGTTATACTCATGGTGTTCTTTTTTTTAATTTTTTTTTTTACTTTTTACTAATGTTGCTATTTTAATGGGATTTCTGCTATTGTTCCAGACTAAATTTTGAAATAAAGACATTTAGAATTAAGTGTTTCGGCTGAGTGTCTGAAACATGGAAGCCAAGCGAGTGAAGAGAGATGTTAAAACTTTGCTGTAAGTAATATGAAATAAATTCACTGTACTGTATCAGGATAAATGTGATCATAAATTGTTCATTTGTAAGAATGTGCTTTCAGAACAAAGCTTTTAAAAAACTTTTCTAGTGGTGAATATATTGGACAGCGTCTCAGAGAAAATGGTTTTGATCCAAAGGGAAAAAGCTCTTCTACAATGTTAGATGATTTGGTAAGCGATCAATAATAAAGTGAAAGTTCAATTTCCAAGGTTAGGGTTCTCCTATTGAGAGAATATAGATATTAGTTGCTATTGTTCTTATTTCTTATGTTATAATAAAAAAAGTTATGGAAAAAGATTCAACAAGCTTAGGGCTTGTAATATGTTCTAAATACATCTCTGCACATTCATATAGGCCTATTATGACTTGGCTGTAAGTGTGGCTTTGTGGTGGCTCAATAAAGAGAATGGGGAAAAATGCAGCTGAGAATGACTACATGTGAGTAATATAACTGGCATTTATGTGTTTATTCAATAGATTTATTTTTATGTATGCAGTGTTTTTCCATATTTTTGTGCCTCACATTTGTCAGTGATATGTTATTTTTAGAGGAATTGGCAGTTTAAGACATATTAGCCAGCACCCTAATCACCTGGAAAGAGAAGCAATGATCCTTTCTTCCTTTGCTGGAATGCTTCTGGTAAGGATAAGTAACGTACTTGGTTACTATCGTAACCTCGGTTCCCTGAGATATGGGAACGAGTACTGCGTGGTAAGACGCTTGTATGGGGAAAAACTCTTTTTTCCTCTTCCACTGAAGCCTTTTCAATCACGCAGTGAAACTGCACGTCCATTGGTTCGTGCAGTGCTATAAAAACAAACCAATGGCTCGGCAGCGGCGCTGAGCTAGCCTATGGCTATGCAGCCCGCCATAGCCCACCAAAATGGGCAGGGAGTCTGGCTATATAAGCGGCCGCTCCGCCACCGCATCTCAGATTTCTTCGAATGAAGCGTCTGAGGCGTGCAGCTCATAGCACGGC